>JAAAKL020015164.1:0-11611 GCA_010016065.2 Carybdea cf. marsupialis auct. non (Linnaeus, 1758)
GGCTGCTTGATGTTTTAGCATTGTTGGGCTACTTGATATTTTAGCATTGTTGGGCTACTTGATATCCTAGAATTGTTGGGCTACTTGATGCTTTAGCAAACGCAATCGTCGACCTAAATCTTATCTTCTTAGAAGTTTCAACCCTTGGCCTTGTCTCCAAAAATATTTCTGGGATAAAAAAATATAGATATAACTTAAATGCTGGCCGTATTCTGGAGAAATTCTCGGAAGCAGCTATACGGTCATCGTACTATATTTTTAACCACCGTAATAAAGAGTTGTCCAGCCCTAAGAGTCTGTTGTTTTATTGATGCTATTTTATATATGCATTTTTCTTTCTTGCTAACCTCAACGTTGAAAGTTATGTTGTTGTTTCGTTTTAATAACTCTGTTCGTTGTATCCTCCCATTAATCCCACTGTCCCGTTCAGAGTGATTGCAGCTTGTGAAAACAGTGGGAGTTGTACGTCGCGGAAAAGGTAACTCATATATAAATGTTGAAGCTTATTTCTCTGTAAATTTGCAGAATAAATATATGGCACTGAAGTTTAAAAAAAATATATTGTTATTATTGTTTTATAGGTGGCATTGCTAAGAACAGTAAATGCTTCATAGACATGCTGAGTAGTCTTAGTATATCTAATAGCGGCTTTATTGTTACAAAAACGATTTCTTGTATTATCCGCAAAACTTATTTTATCTTTTGTTAACGTGATTCAAAATGGTACAACCCGGATTTACTTGTTTGGTAATTTTGTTCTTTAGGCGAGACTATGTCATAATCATTTGAATATGCCATTGTTGAAGTGAGTATTCAAATGTAACTTAGCATGGTATGAAAATATATCTAAAGTTTAAAAGAATTATTGTTGTTATTATTATTATGGTTATTATTATTATTATTATAAAGCAATAAAACTACAATATTAAGCCATAAAATAAAACAACTACCAATATTTTGTTACTTAAGTTGGAAGAACACACACATATACTAAACAAGGGTTCATGCACCGCGACAAAAGACTAAGAGAAAAAGTTAGATGCTGCAACTATGAAGATTTCTATCAATCGTTTAGCTTTTGCTAAGTCCGGAAAGAACCTTTCGAGTAATTGTCTCGCTGTCCATTAGCACTGCTTTCTACATTTCGCAAACAGTCTTTTTCAAAAGGTCCTCTTTTTCGAAGATTGTTCCTACGTCTTTCATCACTTGTCTGATGCCACCATCGAGAGCGCCGATTATCACAGGCACAACAAAAATTTCGTAACCAGGTCTTCTTTCTCTCGTTTCGAACGCCAACTGCCCATACTTTGTCAATTTTTCTATACGTTTGGCATATTACGCTGCTAAGGGCATGTCATATCGCATATCTATATCTTTTTCTTTTCTTTGTCCTCGAGTATTAAGTCCGGTTTTCTAGCTGTTGTCATCTTGCGTAGATGGAATTCGAAATCCCAGACAAGTTTCCCAATGTCACATTCCATCACTGCTCCTCGTTCCCATAGCTCTCGATACCAGATCGAATCTTGACATCAGTTTGTATTCTCTCGCCCAAGCAACTGCCATGATCATTAATGCTCTATTATGTCTCGGCAGGTACTCACTATTTGCCAGAACTTTGCATCCTGCTACGAGATGTTCTATCGTTTCGCCTCTCTTGTAACATACTCGCCCCCCTCTATCTTGCACCAACCCTCTTGTTGCTTTCAATGATCTCGTCTCTATATATGGTCCAGTATTGTCATGATAGATGCTGTTTTGCTTCCATGCAAGTTCTGAGTCAATCAAAGATGACACTCTTCTTCTTGCTCTTGGTAAAATTGACTTTGTTGTTCTTTCGTCTTATATTTTTTCCTCCTTTTCATTCCGTTACTTTTTGAAGGCTAGACTTGATTTTGTGCCACATTGTTTTCCATTCTCTTTCTTCATCGATCACTTCGTCACCCAGGTGAATTGACCTTCCTTCAAATCCTCATGTCACTCCCACTAACTCCATCATCCTGATCAATTCCAGCACAATTGCATTCTCATCTTTACTTATCTCTCTTGCCCATGCCGCTTCAATTGTTCGACTTAGCCATATAATATGCAACACACAATCATGTCTCCTTGTAAACATCCGTCATCGACTTCAGTTCTCTTCCACCTTTCCCTCTCTTCATTTATACTATTCCGTCATTCGCCTTTCTTCCCAACATCTTCTCTTCCCTCAGATGTCTCTTTACCACTTGATCCAATTCCTTTAGTTCACCCACACTAAATTTGCAAATGTGCATCGCCTACGCTGCTACCTGTATGACTTTCATATATATTGCCTTGATAAGGTTTTTATCATTCAGCTCTGTGTTTATCAACATCTTCAGCCTCTTTACGGTCTCTTCCTTTATTCTTTTGAAGACATTTTTTAGTTATTATGCCATCGGCTTGCTCTATCCCTAAGAATTGGCAAGCATCATTTTCATCCGGATCCATTGTCTCCATTCTTTCCTCCATTACCTTTGGTCCTTCTCTTTTCACCATCTTTCAATGTTTAAAAATAACCTCTCCACTCTTTGAAACCGCGTAACAAGCTCCAAGACTAGCTAGTACCATTGCCTCGTTAACAATTACAAGATCATTCTGGCTTTCTTGATAGACTTGAAGGTCTTCCGCAAACAAGCCATGTAGTCGTTTGATCGTACGACTGCCTAGTTTTCCCATTCAGTATCCCCTGCTGTGTTGCAGTAATTCGCAAACAGGAATATCACTGATACAAAATCCAACTGGGGAATAGCTATCTCCACATAAAAACCCACATAATATCCATCGGCTCATCATCTTTTCACTCCCATTCCATATATCCAACCTCGTTTTCCCTTTATTCATCAACTCATCAAGTATTCTAATCACTTTCCTCTGTATTCCAATCTACTCATACACTCTAATCATCCAGTCATGGTGTACTTTGTCGTATACCTTCTTATAGTCATAAAATGTGACTGCGAGGTTAAGATGGCGTTGTTTAACCTCCTCCATAATGCATCTGTTGAGTATGAGCTGGTCTACGGCCCCTAATACTTCCTCCACAGCTCCCAGTTGCCTTTCATTCCATATCTCATCAACAACAGCGTGATTTCTCATCTGTTTTGCTACCAGGCCTGTCAAAATCTTGTACGACTTATTGAGGCACGTAATGCAAGATTTTTGTCCCCTTGGTGTAAATTCTCTTTTTTATTTACTTTCTTTCCCTTTCCTTTCCTTTCTTTTTTTTTAATGTTTTTTTCATTTTTCTCAGTATGTTGACTATGTTTGTACAGTTGTTGTACTAGTTTCACTCCTATAAAATCTTGGTGTCCCCGTCGTAATGGGTGAAAACAGTGAGAATGATATGTACAATGTTGAAGCTGAGTTCTCTGTAAAGTTACGTAATAAATGTTTGGCACTGAAGTTTTAAAAAATTGGCGTTGTTTTTTGTTATTATTATTATTATTACTATTATTATCATTTAAAGGTACTCTATGATGATGATGATGATGATGATGATGATAATGCTTACTACATCTTATTAATTAATCCCTGTTCCTAGGGCATCACTGGATAATGTTGATTTATGGACAGAACTTTCCATAAGATGTTGACAGTACCAAGGATTACGATCTCCTGCACTTCGCAAATGTTTATCGTGCTGGGAATCTTGCTGGTGTACTTTTATACACCAATAAAGCTCACTTCTATATGAAGCTACAGAATGAAAATATGCCACTGAAGTTTAAGGAACAATAATTACTATCACTATGATTATGTAATAACGTCCAATATCTGTTCTCTTTGTTCTCTCACCCCTGGAACTCAACATCATGTCCCCAGCAATTGTTCTTCTCTCGCAACAGATGGCCGATATCTGTGGAGACACAACAACGTCTTGAGAACCATTGCTAATCACCTCACTTCTACAGTCAAGGGGAGCTTTCTATTAATTGATGACTTTCCTGGTTACATAAATCCAGATGAACCTTTTACGTCCCTCCGCTTTTATTCGAGGCAATACTGTAACTGTGCTAGAGTTAACCATCTGCTTTGAAACTATTAAGGAAATTCGAGAGATTAATAAGTCAATCAGAATAAGGATCTTCAAAATGAACTAATCGATCCTAGAAACAAAATAAACTTGCATTAGATATATCAACCTTTTGATTTTTCCCAAACGATATTGTAAAGTTTGAAACATTATTAAAGAACTACGAACTGGACAGGAAGTGAATATTAAATGCTGTAACTTACTAACTTGCAAAAGTGGCCTTCCGTTCATCATCTTATCTATTTTGCAAAAGACATTAAGATTGGGCTAACCCAGCGATTTTGGGCTATTTATGAAGGCATCATTATTTATGTTCTTTATTTTTATTACTCTTTTTATAGTTAGTTGTTTATGTTATTGTGGTTTTTTAGTTTGTCATCTTTGTTGTTGTTTTTCTTTGTAAATCCACTTAGAAATCTCGCTGTCCCCAAAGAACTTCCCGGGTGACAACAGTGAGAATGTTAACAATAGAATCAAATGAATAAATAGCATTGAAATTTTAAAAAAATAGCGTATTTTTATCATTATTATGAAGTCAATATTTCATATCTATGTTAAGCAACCTAAAAATACCTAACAAGAAAAAGAAAAAGAAATTGCATGTGACGATTAGAAGTACCTACTGTATATTTTTTGTAAGAATAACAAGGAATGATCCGAAGCAGATCTCTTGACTTGTTAGGAGACAGTTACCATACTCATTCCTTTATAAATTGGTTGCAAGTGAGTCCTGGAATTGAAATGGTAGATAGATAATTAAAAAATTCAAGTTTAACAAAAGTTGATGTTATCATTATTATTATTATTATTAAATTTGTACACAGGGACGTAGGAAGCATCTCAAACTTGAGGGGGAGGGGGGCGCCTTTTCACTTACAGAACACTTTACTACGTGTTGGATTTAAGAGTGGATGAAAGGGCACTTTTTGCTTACTGCATAAATCTTGAAGGGGCACATGCCCCCAGTGTCCCCGATCCCCACGTCCTTACTTTCATAGCACTGCAACCACAGATACACACCAAAATGCATTACAGCAAAGTAGTGACTTCTTAAAACTAGATTAGGTACCTTTCCAGATGCCCCCCACCACTATTGTTCAAAACTGCATTGAAAAAAACAGTAACCCCACCACCTTTTCCAGATACCCCCACCCCCACCCTAACTGTAGCCGTAACCGCAACCCTAACCCTAACCCTAACCTAGGTGGAGGGGGATTCTGTCTTTGAATGAGGCGGTGGGGGTATCTGGAAAAGTGCGCTAGATTATAACATAGTAAAAAGAAAAATTGGTACATTTCTGTCTACATTTAAAAGGCCTCCATATATTTAATGAAGATATTAACAGAAGGAGGTAGCTTTTATGTTTCAAAGAAAATGACGACTAAAAATACATGAAATATTTCCTGATAACATTTATGTTTAAGAAGACCAACAAATCTGTAATATCAAAAAGACATAATTTTCCCAGCAGTTGCTCGTTTATTCATTAAACTTAGCGGATTACTCATTCTGCACGTAAAATAGGGAATTTTTATCTTGGTGGAGTGTTCCATATACCCACTTTCGGTTCTAAGGGGGAGCCGATTGTGCCGCGGTACAGGGCCCTTGTATTTAAGACGGAAGTTGTGGGGCCAACACAGCTTCACCCAGTATACTCAGTAACACTGAAAGTCCCCCAAATCACTTTATGGCACTGGGCCCCCCTCTTGCCAAAACCTGGTAGTGGATAAACACACACAAATGTTATGGATTGAGAACAAGTAACTTATTTGTAGTCTTGTTTTCCTATTTAAGCCAAAGTTGCACATCTCAAGTTGTACATGTTGAACTTCACCAGTAACTTCAATGTCTTACAGTCTTAAAAATATGGGGTATTTATTAATAAATATCCACTTGTCAGGGCTAATTTCTAGTCAAGAATAAGGAGTATTAAGTTGTACAGTTTTAAACAAAGGGAACCTGATTCCTTAGCCTAAATATGACGAACTGCAGGCTGTCAATAGAACAGGTTTCATGGATTCAAATCTCTGTGTGTAGAATCATTGGATTTTGCATATAGGGCTACATTTACGACCGCTCTTCGTGGTCTACTAAACTGTTTCTTACAGCCACGTTTCTCTCGATGCATATGGTTTTATTTGCTTAATACCAATATTTTCGAATTATTTACCAGTATGGAGCCACCGTGATTCTAGTGGAAACGTTCTTTTTCTTCATTTCCAGAGGTTCAAAGTTCGATTCCTATTGGTAATGTCAGGAAGGACATGTGGTTTCAATGTTCTCTGTACTCCTGTAAGCTCCATGTACACAGACATCGCCCTAGCCCCTGTAAAAGGGGAGAGCACCGTGATTAAATTGTACCATTTTAAGGTATAGGAAGGCAAAAAAACAAAAATTAAGATCAGACTTTAAACACTAACGATATATTGTTTCCACTGATCTCAAAAAAGACTGGATCAAGCTTTCCATTGTTTCGAACAGTAAAAAAGTATTTTCACGAATACTAGTCCCCAGAAGTTAAAATAGCGCGGGAAGGCCGCCATATTATGCAACATTGTTCATACGTTTTGTTTGATAGGGACTAAAATGGCGTACAACGACTGACCTCACTTTGAGAAGGAAGATGAAAAATTTTCAAAGATCAGTGATTGCTTTAGGTGAAAGGTCTTGAATTAAAAAGCAACTAAGTAATTTTCAAAGAGAGCATTTCTCCTGTTTTTAGATTAGATTAGGTTCCTTGTATATATTAGTTTCCCCAAAAGAAAATGATGCTCGTTACACTACAGTCTTACTTTTGACAGCTGAAACAACACACTCCAATCTTTCACATTTGTAGGATATCTATGCAAACATTATCGTGCTCTAGATTGCTAAAAAGAAAACGCCAAGAGAACACTAAGGAACGACTTCAGAAAGGCGCTGAAGAGTCTCGTACACTTCTATGCTCTTTTTAATATTCTTATTTGGTTTATATTCTTTGCGCTATTTTTATACTTGTGAATAAAGTCCCCTCTTTTCTACAAAATACCTACTAGGTATGGTACTGGTCATTTTATGGTGATGGATTTATGTGGACGGTTTGATGGTGGTGGTTGAAGCACTCTCAGCAGTAGAGACGGCAATCTTTGCATTCCTCGAGAGTAGTTTAGTTTATGAATTGCGAACTTAAAAATTTAGGAGTCGTACTAATGCGCTAATGATTGTGTGTCCTGATCAAGTTGTTTTAGCTATATTGGAAGGGTTGTATGCTCAAAACAACCCCACCTCCTATACAAACATAATGCCAAATTGAACAAGGTTATGTAGAAACAACCCAACTTCCAGTATTGATACCAACAATGTAAAACGAAGACATGAATCGACACCTTTAAAATTCAATTAATCAAGCTCAATAGTCTGCCTCTCATCCAGCCGCATGATACATCGGTTTTTGCAGCAGAAGATTCAGTACTTTGATAAATAGGTACATGCTTGGTGGGAACGTTTATCATAACATTTTAGTCGCCATCAAAAACAAAGCTTATTAACAAAATTACGCAACATGGCGAACCTTCCCGCGCTATTCTATCTTCTGGGGACTAGTATTCGTGACCACACTTTTTCGCTGGTCGAAACAATGGAAAGCTCGATCCAGTCTTTTTTACAGGTCAGCGCTTGCAACCCAGTGATAAACATAGTTAGATAGTAGATGTAATAGCATAACTACTTCTTGAAGCTACTGATTGCAAACCCTATCCAGGCTGGAGGTTACGGCAGGGTGGGCAAGGGTGCTAGGAGGCCCTCGACTCAATGTCTTCTTGAAATCTCATCAATTACTCGGCCAATCGTTTAAAACAGTTTCACCTTCTCCTGAAATTTATTAAGAATTTTTGTTAAAGTTTTTGTTACAGATGATATCATGATTACCCCTTTATGAAGAGTCACCCCGAAACAACACGAAATATCTACGAACAGAAAGACTCAAGATAACCTCTTGTTTTGGCACAAATACAAATTTAAACACTTAACTCTAAAAAAACACTGGATCGAGCATCTTCCATCTCAAAGTGAGGTCAGTCGCTGGACGCCATTTAAGTCCCCATGAAGCAAAGGTTATAAACAATGTTACGTAACACGGCAGACCTTCCCACGCTATTTTAATTAATGGGGGCCAGTACTCGTGACTACACTTTTTTGCTGTCTGAAACAATGAGAAGCTAGATCCAGTCCTTTTTGAGAGAGCTGTAGGATTACTTCTTGTTTTGCCACAAAAACGTATAAGAAATCAGACAAACAGCACATAAAATAGCCCTTGCCTTAAATTCTACTAACACCACTGATATTATATTCGAACCAAAAATCGAAGCTCATATTTAAGTTTTGATCGTTAAAATTTTTTCAGCACTGGATTCTGTCACGTCATCTCTTCCAACTTTATAAACAGACAAAATAACCTGTAGGTGATAGATGGATTAACATACCTGCCAGGTATCATTCCCGACTTTAAAATATTTGCTGAGCTATTAGTGGTTACATAAAAGCAGGGCCCAATATGCCATACAATCCTTGGGATATTCAAAGTAGCTCAGTTTGAAAATATTTAAAATAGCGTCAACTGGGTCGAACGTAACTTATATAATATGGTCTGTTAATGCATTACGAGCATTTTCCTTTTTTTAGCAATTTCCCTTTTAAGCCACATTTTTAAACACCGGAAGTAAACATGCTACTTTTGCAACAGTTAGAGAGCACGCATGTGACACATCTGTTCTTCTCTATCCATCAAACGCCATGTGGTAGATATCTCATTAGCAAATTTTTCCTCGCTTAAGTACCCTGAACTAAGCTCTGTAGGTGCTCCTAGTTGATACTAGAGGCAATGCGATCATTCTTTGTTATACCATTTACGTTGTTGGCGGTAAAAGTCTTTTTTTGTGCTAGGTTTTTAATTTCATAGCTTGTGTTATGATGAAACTCTTTTATAACCAGTTCCATCCTCTTCAAATGATGATGGTGACAATACTTTGAACTTGGACCCTGTTTCTTACTTTATCATCGTGTTGCCGGTAATTTATCCCTAAAATTGACAATTCTTCCATATCTTTGCTTTTCCAAGGCGAACATCTTGTGGAAGAAAAAGCCTCCCCCGTCCTTGAACTCTGCGCATTTTACCCTTGTTAAGATCCTAACATATTAAAAATAACAATATTGTTGACCCCCAGAATGGCAAAACCCTCCCGTACCTTCTTAACAATCGTAGTTGAGCACCTGTCCGCTAAACACCGGTCTCCCATAAAACATTTAGTATCAAGGCCAAAACGGAGATTCTTGTAAACAATCTGTGTATATAAGTTTATCTAGTGTTATGTTTACCGGATCCGCCGAACATGGCACAGGAAGTTGATTCCATGTTTTGTTATGGCCATCGTCAGCTGGTGCGTCATCAATGCTTACTACCAAATTCATGCTCTTTGTTTTAAGAGGACCAAACCATTGCAGCTTGCTTTAGAACGTACAATATTCCAACCTTAGGAATTTACAAAAATGAAAAAAATAACATCTGTTGAAGCCAAGCGGTATAAAAACGTAATTAATATCTATTCGAAAGCAGAGAACAGGTGAACGGAAAGGACGAATTCCTCAACAAACAAAGAGATTCTTCAGAAAACCGAACTTCTTACTCAGTGTCAGTTGATAGGGGATCACGAACTCATCTTTTATCCACAAGGAGTTCAAGTTTTTCTTTCATGAAAAAGAAAAGTCTGAAGTATATACCTACCAATTTAGCACAAATACGTATACTTTAAATTTTTTTATAAGGGGTAATTTAACAGAAAACATGTAAAAAGGCTATCTTAATTTTACCTTGAAACAGACAAATTCATTTGTGACAATTGTGACACTGAGGATGGGAAATAGTGTCATCGTAAGGGAATTTTCATTTGTAGTGTTGATTACTAAGATAAAAATTTGTCTCATCGATACTATATAAATAAAGAAAGACATGTTTCATTCACAAGTGAAACACTTCTAATATGGGGTTATTCAAAACGTATACAAAGGTTGGGAGGTGTCCGTCATTTTCGTGACAAGCCGTTACGTAAGTATGTCCACGATTACTGCATTAAATTCTGCTAAATGTATGAAAACCGTACACTTTAGAGAATGAAAGACATTCAATTTAGAATAGAACGGTACCAAACCTACAATTCCTTTGCAATGAGATGCTACATTTCAGATTGAGTGCCGGCTCGGGTGTGGTAGGAAATCAGCACTAAAATAGCTTTTGTGTGTTACTAGTTGATTACTATAATTATGAGTTTTATTCTAATCTGTGATAAAAGTTTCTGTTTACTATAGAGAAGGGAAAACAGAGAGAAGAATTCTGGCCTAACCTATTGCTGGTATTTGTAGATATAATTAGTATTATTGTTTCTTTTTTCCACGTTTTGTGTCTGGTTGTTCTTATTGCCGAGTTCTATGCTGATAGGCGAGCCATAACAAATGGTCATGGGCTACCAGCCCTTTCTTTTTCAAAACTCCATTACTTTTCTTAAAATCCTGGGAGTTCCCAACAACGCAGTCTTTTGAAGTACTCCGAAGTTACAGTGAATTCAATGCTTTTCAAACCACTTCTCCAATCATTTGGGCACACATCCAAGAGCTCCTATGGCGAGAGTAACAACTTCTACTTTCTTTAGTTTCGACAGTCTCTTAATTTCTCTTTTAAGGTCTTGGTACTTCTCTACTTTTCCCTTTTCCTTCTCCGCCACATTCACATCCACCAGTACTGTTATGTCAATGATAATTGCGGTATGATTCTTTATTTCTACCAAGCTTTAATCTGGTCTCCTTGCCTCAATCATATTATCACATTGGATATTTACATCCCACAGCAACTACTCATCATCATTTTCCACAACTCCTTCTGGAACATTCTTGCACCATTTTTCACTGTTCTGCAGTCCTTTTTTGTTGCATATTATTATTATTATTATTATTATTATTATTATTATATTATTATTATTATTATTATTATTATTATCTGGTACACTCCAGACTTGTTAACTTGATAATAAAGTCCCTCTCACCTGCTGTTAACATATTTGTGACCTTGTTAGTATAAAGTTATCTTATTTGCTGCTCTAGTTAATATTCTTTTCACACATTTGTTATTAGAGTTTCATGGTTAAATTGTTTTGTATGTTGCTTGTATTAAGAACATTTAGATATGCCTGTAAAGTGATTATCTAAATTGTAGTTTGTCACTGAAATAAATAATTACGACGTTTGAAAAAAATTAGAATTATCATCATTTCAAATATTTTGACTGGATAGTTCCTCAGTTGTATTGTATATAACATACACACACTGTTACCTTGGATGTCTTGTAAAAAAAAACAAATTCGAAACTCACGCGAATAAAAAAAACCTACAAAAGCAATTAAAAGAGGAGTAATAAAGGCAATAAATTGTACTAAAAATATCTCAATATTAAAAACTTTAACAGATAAATGTTTTAGAACGTCTTGAATTTATAAAAGTCATTTTTCCCCCTAACGTCTGTAGGTAGGTAGT
>JAAAKL020015165.1:0-11610 GCA_010016065.2 Carybdea cf. marsupialis auct. non (Linnaeus, 1758)
CCCCCCCTAACATTATGCGCACGAGATTACACATTGATAAATAATACGAAATCAATGCTCACATACTATGCACCCGCATTATACTGTTTCATACCTTTCTTTTGAAAGAAATTGTGGTAATGACATGGAGTATGGTAGATGATATTCTGTCGATGGCACACATATTTAGAGTATTAGTTAACAACAGAGACTTACCGACAACAAAAAAACGCTGGATAGTTGTTGCATCGTTATCAAAAGTTGAAAACTGCAACTGATAGATTCGTAGAAGCCAGATGTCATATAAAAGGGATATTCCTTAAGTTTTCATCAAACATGAACCTTTTTTCGTAGGGCAATGGCTTATTTAAATGATATTTTTCTTACAGATTTACTACATAGCCGTTTTATATTGTTTGAAAAATTTAGTGTCATCATTTATAAACATAGATGAACCGGACGTACGGGCACTGGGTTGATTGAGGGGAACTCTCACCCCAGTACTATCTTCAAAAACGAACAAGGGTTTTTAATTCAGAAAATATTGCCAGAATTCTCTAATGAAGAAAAACTTGTTTCAGTAAGGATTTTTAATTTCTTATTCGGACTTCTTGGTAATTTCAAACATTGTTGATTCTTACTTAAATCAACAATGGCCATGCGAATGATGCGAAGGTGAATGTTTGCCTCACAACGTGGCCTTACTAAAGCAGCTAAAACGAATTCAATGGTCTAAGCAGTATCCTTTAGCGGTATCGCCACAGGTAACGTAAATTGTGTAGGAAAAGGCCCTGACAATACTGGTGTAGATTGCAACCTCTTGGCTCACAAATGACTGGTCTTACAGCAGTAGTACTTCCTGTGGATGCAAAGGTAATGGCGGATAGTGGTACGACCGTTTATACCATTGTAGCCCGAAAAAGCTGAGAACTTAAAACTTTATCAGGGTTATCTGCCATTTTTACAGCTTTGATGTGACCCTCGTAGTCAACAAGCACTTGACAGGCTGGTACTTGTCATGATAAGTCCGTTTCGTAAAGGGTTGTGAGTTATTGACTCAGTTGATATTTACTTCTTTAAGCATGGTGCTTACCGTAAACAGGTAAAGTTGTAATAATAACTTGCCTCTTATTAACTTATTCCGCAAAACTATTGCTCTGTCATTAGTTCACAACGTTTGTCTAATGTTTATAACATTGTACATATCGACAATGGAGCATCATAATCACCGGTCGATGTTAGTTCTAGGGCTGATAAGGAGTAGTTCACAAGCTTCATCTTCAAAATAGTCATATGTTCCCTCACCGTTAAAATTCTCCTGTTGCGCAACCATTACGGAGTTTTCTTTTATGTTCACTTGTCGTTAGCAAGACCTAAAAGTTTTAGCTGATTTAACCTACCAAATAAGATCTATTCTATATATTTTGCGGTCTCTGTGACTTACGATCTAAAACCCTCTCTTGCAACAGTATATGCTTTTGTAAAGTAATGAATTATTTGGTGTAATATGCTTAGATTGAATGTACAAAGGTTTAGAAAGACGAATTTTTGCATAACACAATATGCGAACGTTGTAATTACTGCACGATACCATCGAATGCATGTGTTTCCTTAGAGTTTGAGCATTATCACCTTACATAATTACCTGGACAATCCTTTTCGAGGTGACAGGGGGTATTTGGAGCTGGTAGAAAAGTTGCAGGTTAGAATTTGGTAATCGGTAGTCTCTACTGAAAACACCTCTATTTTATCAGTTAGATATTAAATGCTGGGGCCAGCGGATAATCATACAAGTAGGGCCCTGGTAATGAGTTAAATGAGATACATAATCCTCTTACGGAGACAACCCCAGAGCAACAGTCTATGCTAGTCTACCTTTGACAAGACCTCTCTACAAAATAGGGGCAATTTTGGGACCTGCTAGAGTTACCACTGGACCGTTGCAGCCAACGCGTTGACAGAAAGAATGGGTTGACTATTAGTAATAGTACATCGGAGCTGTGCGCAGGCCGATCACAAGAGTGTCAAAATGTTCCGCCGGCCGATCAGAAGATTATCAATCTGCAAACCAAGTTGTATACACTTTTCTAATAACCCGCAAGCAGAATTGAAGAGGGGTTCGATAGTCTGAGGATGCCGCTGCCAGTCGTAAATGAAAACTGAACAAAGCCCTATTGTCGGCGATATTCAAGTTATAGAACTTGAGGTATTTAACCATAAAAGATAAAGGCTTATAAGTGACTTGTATGACAATGGAGTCATCAGATTATCACACGATCGTGATAATTCAAGTTGCTGATGTATCGTACTAACAGACTGCCTCAAAGAATTAGCTACTTTTATCAAAACTGCACGAAGTAGCAAAAACATTTTTGTACTTAAAGCCTTTTTTCGTCTGACTCTCCTCAGCGTACAAAATCGTCAGAATTGGAATTTTAAAAGGAAGCAATGAAACTGATACCAACCTGTGTATAATAAGTGTTTATATTCGATATCTAAACGACACAATTGCTGTGTTTATAAATGAGTCTGAGTGTGGTAAATTTCTTATAGAACTCAACAAGTTGCACCAGGCGTTAAATTTCACCTTTGAAAAAGCAGGTAAACAATTCTTTGTCATTCCTTAGTGTTTTGATGGAGAAGTATGGCACTAAATACGTAACTAGTGTGTACAGGAAACCTACATTTTCTGGTCAATGCATTTCTTGGACCTCTTTCTGGCCCAAAGAACGCAAGGTGCATCTCCTCAAAATCTTGGTTCACTGTTCAAGAGAGAAATTAAACCCCACAAGTCGATTCCTTAAAGCAGATTTTTCTATCTAGCGGCTATCCTAAAGATGTGGTTGAGTTTATCATCAAGACAAAATTATCGCAGTTTTTCATTGAAAACCCTTTTGGATCTAAGAAATGCCCCGTGTATTTAAAACTACCATGGCTTGGTAACATTTCGCTTCGATTCGAAACCAGATCAAGACGGCTGTAGAGAAATGTATTGGTGAATTGGCCCACGCGATGTTTATCCCTGTAAGAAAGCATCCCCAACTAGCAAAAAAGACCGTGAGCGTTCCACAAATTGCAGCATTGTTGTCTACACATTTTCTTGGCAGAGTGAGGCTGCCTGCATCTGCCACACGAGGTTAGTTGATAGAATTAAGCAGCATGTTCCTACCTATACTTCCATCATCTCATACAAGGAAACAACCACCTCAGGTTTGATAAACCAAAAACACTACTATGCAATGTGGCTCTGTCATAGGGTAGTACTTGCTTGAAAGCTCAGACTATACCTGAACTGTATACGGATAACCACTTCCCTATAATAGGTCTGTTTTTCATTTAGCCGTTCTAGAGCCCGTATACATAAAAAGAAAGAAACCCGTTGCTTGTAGACAAATAGAATTTGCCTTTTCATTAGCTCTTTTGGGTTAA
The DNA here is from genome assembly GCA_010016065.2 of Carybdea cf. marsupialis auct. non (Linnaeus, 1758). NCBI lineage: Eukaryota > Metazoa > Cnidaria > Cubozoa > Carybdeida > Carybdeidae > Carybdea > Carybdea cf. marsupialis auct. non (Linnaeus, 1758). The sequence continues at coordinate 3,409 of JAAAKL020015165.1, forward strand.
CCATTCAGTTCCACAGTCACCGACTGATCAAAACAACATCGAACTGGCAGTCCGACTTCTGGTTGGCTACTTAGAAAACACAGTTTGCTATTAGTTTTATTGCTTCCTTTTTCAAGATCGATTCTGACGGATATTCTACTCCGAGAAGTGTCAGATGAAAAAGGTTTTAAGTACAAAAATGTTTCCCTACCTCGTGCAGTTTTATTGTTCTGTGCCATCAACAAACTTTTTGAATATCCATTTTATCAAGAAAAGTGTTACGAAAGTCATAATAAGAAGAGTAGTGAATACGCCACATACTAGCAACAAAACAATACTCCGATGACACAATGTATTTTTGCGAAAAATAGCAGTAGAGGAGTAAATATCTTATAAGACTTCCTTGATACCGGTATTCAATCAGTGACTTCCACGGTTAAAATCTGCATGGGGAATTAAAGGAATGTATGACTGACTACAATGGGACATATTCTGTCATATACGGTTACCCAGACTAAATGGATACTTAACTAGTCAGGAAAGGTAGTGCTTGTGAATTCATTTATCATTGTTCTTATCTGGCATGTTCAATGTGATTTTCAACCGGTTCAGCCCTGCAGGCACTCTTACTAACGGCCAATCCGAAATACAGTACGAAAATGCCTAGGCATAGTTGTGAGGGTTTTTGTTGGACAAAGTGTCGCTCATCATACATTGAAGGAAATAACTAGAAAACTGCAGACTACGGTGCAATGTGCGATAGTCTTACAAGATGTTTTGCACTGGGCAGAGTCAGAATTTCACCACCAAAAGCTTAAATTCTTTCCATTCACCTTGGCTGTTAATCCATGCAACGGCTTTTTTGCTATCCAACCAATATCTATGGCAGTCAAAATTAACTTGACTCTGTAGTGAATATGACACTGTGTACATCAACTAGCAGACATCAATTCTCGCCTAGTATTAGCAAAAATCGGTCTAGAACAAACCTATTTGGTGTCCCAGAAACCAAATACCAATGCACAATATGCCCATCGAATGAATATTGGAACTTACAAGAATACGGATGCTGTGGTAGCAGGTGCTAAGCTCAGAAACTGTCGTAAAGGGAAACCAGATATTTCAAGTAAGGTAAGTAAGTAAGTAGTTCATACATAGGCCTACTACCCTCAAGAATTGTGTTAATTCAGACAAAATTGATTATGAACATCATGGTGATGTCCATACAGAGAGGTGAGAGGAATTTAGAGTCAGAAGACTGCTCGCTAGGTGCGGTGGTGTAAAATGCGCGGTGGAAAACATGCTGAAATTCGAATAGCTTAAGGAAGGGAGATTGATGAGGTTTTCCTTATTATTATGCATTGCTACGTCATCCTAACTTGTCAGTATCGTCAAAATTCGATTATTAAGAACTACGAAGTTTATGATGAATTAATGTTTGCATAGCTTTTTTCACCGATTTCCGCGTTTACTTGGTTGGCTAGTTATTCTCTGTCCGAGAAAGATGATACGCAAATCAAGATAAGAGCAAACGACTGGTATATATGTTAGATAGACTATGTTAAAGCTTTTGATCGTGTGAAACAAGAGAAGTTGATGGATACGGTAGAGAGGCTACACATTGATGCTAAGGATCGTAGACTAATAAGAAACTGACTAAATGCTGCAATCAGGATTCAGGGAGGGCTGGGTGAATGGTTAGATATACAGAGAGGAGTTCGAGAAGGATTCATTTTATCACTAGATTTGTTTAACAAATTGTGTTGTGAAGAAGCTTTTAGTAAACTAACATTGTGCAATTGAGGAATGAACTACAACAACTAAAAATATGCGGATAATTCTTGACAGCGAGGAAAAACTATGTATATTGTTGGACACTATAGCAAAGTAAAGTTTTGGGCTTAAGCATTGGTTTGAAGATAATTTGTCAGAAACATACGTGATGGTTGTCAGTGAGAAGCAACAGATACCGGAATGTAGTCTGACAGTGCAGAAGGTGCAGACAAAATAAGTGGATAGATTCAAATACTTAGGCGATTGGGTCACATTGGATGGGAGTTCAGATAAATAGATATTAAATAAATAATTGGTCAAGGGTAGAGTTTAAGGATACTAGAAATATGTTTTGCGTAGAAGTTGGCATTGGGAGTTCGGAAGCATCTGTGGAAGTGTTACATCTGGTCAACGCCATCATAAGCGTGTGAGTCATGGACTATAAGCAAAAACACTGGAAAAGGCTTGAAGCGGTAGAAATGTGCTTTGGTGAGAAGGTAACATGAAGATGCCATGGGCAGAAAAGCTGATGCACGAAGAAGTTTTGAAAAAGGTAGAAATGGACAAAGAGCTGTCGAAACCTATCAGGAAAAAGACAATGGCGTTTCATTAGAGAAGAATTGAGAGGTGAAGGAGGAATTGAGAGGGAGATCCTGGAAGCTCCGTTTGCAGCCAAAAGAGCAAGAGGGGAAAAAAGATTGAGTATTGTAGGGTTCGTAGACGAAATGAGAACGCACAAGTAATATCTCTATACGTCTATTCAATCATACTTTACACACAACTAATGAGAACAACGTGGCAACATGCTTTATAGAAAGTAATATATGACTAGGGAGAAAGTAGGTTCCAGGCTACTTCAGTACATCATCCCCCTCGTCAAAAATATTCTACAGCATAAAAATTAATGAGTATAATATTCAGCAAACCAAGAATGAGGGCGGCGATTCCGAGTTATATAAGATTTTACAAGTGTTGGTTCCGTATAAAAGACGGCTCGATGACGACATTATCTGGGCTAGTAGCTTTAACTAATTTCCGAGCGTTCAAGGTGCTGCCATCGCACAGACGATAAGTATATTTACTAACACGCTTTACAATAAGCTTAGGTGGAGAATATTTCGAATAAGCTTTGCGTTAAAAAGGAAGTGATGTCTTCACGTAGTCACCTACAGAAAATTTTCTGTTAGTATCGACAGATCGTTTGTTGTTGGCATAGGAGCACTGGTTGTCCTGATTTCGTCTTACGGTCTGATGTAAGTCATTAACGGAAGGTCTATTGTCTGTAGCAAACAAAGATATATTCAGTCGAGTTCTCAAGTTACGACAAAATAATAAAAATACGGGTGAATGTTCAGTAGTGGCATGTGATGTGTTGTTATAATTGAACATAAATTCTGTTAACAAGGCATTTAAAGGTTTCTGTTCTCGAACAGCACGTTGAATAACAGACTCAATACTTTGGTTCATGCGCACTAAAGCACCATTACAACGTGGATTGTAAACTGCAGAAAATAAGTGGTGAATACCACATGATGATAAAAATGCTTCGAATTCGTGAGAACAAAACACAGAACCATTGTCACTCAGAAGTGACTTGCACAAGCCAAAGCGGCACATAACATTTCGTGAAACTCAATAACAACAGCACTTGGAGTAATAATAAACAAGGGTGATAACATAGCCAGAATCTGTGCCTTCGACTGGACCCACAATATCTATCGCTAATTTTTCCCATGGATTATCAGGGAACTGAACAGGTTGGATTTGTACATTACGTAAAGTACGAGACTTATCAAGTTCCCAACATACAGAACAATTCTTAACAAAATCTTCAACCTCTTTGTCTAACCGAGGTTACCAATAAAACTCGCGAAGGCGTTGCTTGGTACGGGCAATACCTTGATGACCTTCCTGGGCGAGGCGAAGCAACTGTTGATGTAAAATGGATGGTACAATGACACGCTCAGAACAATATGAAATACCATCAACAAAAACTAATCTCATTGCGAAATGACCAAAATAACTTAGCTTCCATGCTTAAGTCACATCGAGCAGGCAGGCCTCAGTAACTGCTTGACAAACAATCTGTAATAAAGGATCGTTTGCAGCCGTATGACGAATATCCGTTACGGAAACTGAATAGTCAGAAAGGTCAATTAAGCCAATCACCTCAGAATTGATCAAGTCATGCAATTCCATTGAGTTCAATGGAAGACGTAACTAGCAATCAGCCACAACATTATCCTTGCTTAGCTTGTATTTTATGGTAAAATTATACATTAGCAGGCGGGTAGTCCACCTTGCAATTCGGTATGGTGCACGGCCTATGCCTTTCACACTAAGCAAAGTTGTTAAGCTTCTATGGTCCGTTAATAAAGTAATGGGGCAACCATACAAAAAGACCTGAAGCCTGCGTCGACCAAATACACGATAAACCTTTGATTTCAACAACCGAGTCAAACAACGACTAACGTAAGCGACAGGTTGCTCAACACCATCTACAATTTGTTTAAGCACAATGGCTAAGGGCAACGAATCGACAATAGCCTCTTTCAATAAAATAAAGGAACAATCAACTTCGGGTGTCCACGAAAATTGTAATTCTTACGGGATAAAATAAGACAGATGGCGCAGGAGCATCACCTAAGGCAACAATATGTGTATCAGAAGGACTTATTCCTTCAGCAGATAAATGTTGACCTAAAACTCAACAGAGGACGGCGAAAAAGAACATTTGTCCTCATCTAAAGTGACGTTATGCTGCGACAAACGATTAAGCACAGAATATAAATTACTATAAAGCTCCGCCTGCGATTTGCCAAAAACGAGTACATCATCGAGATAACAGCACACACCTTCTAAATTACTTTTTATATGATCCAGCACCTTCACAATGGCACTAGGACCAAAAGCTAAACCGTTAGGCAGGCGTTTAAATAAAAAAAACACAACATGCGTAATAAATGCGGTTAAATGACGTGAAGAAGAAGGATTGAGAGGCAGTAAATGATACGCAGATTTTAAATCTAAACTAGAAAAACTGTTACTCCGGCTAGTTTAGCAAAGATATCCTCAGTTTCATGGTAGAGATAAAAATATGACCTCTCGGAAATCAACACAAACACAAACATCCATCCTTTCGTTGGGCTACCACAATAGGTGGGTTCGATAACATCGGCTCGAACCATTTCTTGAATTTCCGCTGCAAACGTCCGCTTCAACACTAAAGGGCAGTCGGCGCACCTTTTGAATAACGGGCACGGCTTGCAGGCTAACCAAGGGAGTACATATGAAGCCATGGATGGGCTTTAACAAACCAATTAAAGATGGAAAATGGCGTAATGGACTACCAGAACTAGGTTGTACGGCGTCCACGTCCGTCGATAAATCGAATGTCCAACTTTAAATTACGAATCAAATCTCTGCCGACCAATGACTGTCCATTTGTAATAAATAGCAAATGAGTAAGTTCAGCAGTTTCATATCAAACGGAAAGATTAACTTGACAAAAAACGTCGATAGGCGTACCACCATAAGAATTCAAAGTAACAGTTGAAGAAGACAATGGGTGGTCTCTAAAATGTTCATCACATGTAGCAAAATTTAGTAGAGAAACGCAAGCACCAGTATCAACCATAAAAGTAATTTCCCTTGAAGCAAGATGGGGAGGTACAGGAAATTGACCACTTCCTTCAGAAGAAAGAAAAACCGTACTTACACTGACTGGGTTGACTTTCTGCTGAACTTTCTTTCGGCAGACTTTCTCTAGATGACCCCTTAATTTTACAGCGACGGCATGTCTTTGATTTTGCCTTGCATTTAAGATCATTCGCCAAATCATCTTTTGAGCAACAACGGTAGCACCTTTTCCCTGATGATGGGGAGGTAGAAGCTCTGAACTTGACTGCGTGAATAGCTTCTTGTAGAGGAGGAACTAGGGCGTTGGCCATTGAAACCGCATCATTTAAAGTCGATGGTTTCTAGAAGAGAAAGTTATTTGATAACACGATCGGAAGATAAATCGGAAATGAACTTGGCAACCAAATGTTCTTCAATAAACTGGTGGAAGTCAGTAGTAGGACAAGCACTTGAAAGTTTTGAACGAAGACTCCGAGTAAATTCCTCAGCATTCGCACTTGTCAGTTGACTTCGAAAGAAGTCCAGATGTAAGGCATGGTAATCCGTAATTCCATATCGCTGGCGTAAAAAAGTCATAATAGAATAATCTTGTAATTGCTCGTCTGAAAGAGTATGTACTGCAGCGTAAAATACGTATAGTTAAAAAAGACAATAAAACATTGGCTCTGCGATCATCCGTACATTGAACTAGGCATAGAAAAACATTGAAATGTTTCAACCAAACCGAAACATCTATAACGCCATCGTACGGTAAAGGCTTGTTTGCTGTATTTATTGAAAGTAAAACTGACGAAACAGAAGTCGTGTTGCTATTAGCCATTCTCAAGTCAGAACGCACAAGCAATATATCTATACGTCTATTCTATCATACCTTACGCACAACTTACAAGAACAATGTGACAACATGCTTTATAGAAAGTTATGAATGACTAGGAAGAAAGTAGGTTCCAGGCTACTTCACTACAAGTATGTTAGACTAGATGATGAAGAAATCCAGTGTTAACGGGTGGAAATCCGCTAAGCCAAATCGCAGGCGACAAGAAAAGACCGAGGAAGAGCGCACCACAATGATCCATTTACGGCATTGGATGCAATGACACTTGAAGAAGAAGTCGTTTTACTTTCTTATACTCGCACTTTGTATTTACATAAACGAATAAGGGAAAAGTGGAGTAGACTTAAATACAGGCAGATGTAAACGGAGAAATGGAGGGAGTTACCGCAAGAAGCAACTGAAAGATTTGACATTGAAGGACCTTTCGTCTCTCGTTTTGGGTTATTAACTTATTCATTTGTTGAATCAACGCATAATCGCGAGTCAATTTTTCCTGAACTCCATCAACTAAAATTGCGACACCTCCATCGCCATTATGTTTGTACAACATCTATTTTACAGCTTCTGTCACAATAATTCTCACAGATAAGTATTAGGTGACCAGACCCTATGATAAGTTGACTTTCATCGATTAATAATTGGCAAAATCAAAATATATGAAATAACTGAAAACTACTGACATTGGCACATAAGCCGTGTATAAATGCTTGCTACAAGTTGAGACGATTATCTTCCCCCCTTTAAATTTGAAATTGTTATAAAAATAGTGATTCTAAGGGGAACCATTTTCCCGAACAGAACATACCGTAACCCATGATTTTTCACTACCATCTTAAAGGGAGCAGATTGGGAAGATAAACAGCTTATTATTCTGTGAAAATATAATTCTGTATATAAAAATACTGAAATTGTAAGTCTGAAAGTATCAGAGCGAAACAATATTACAAACGGAACTTATGCTTGAAGAAAGGAATCTGCTACAGTGAGGGGGGAGGGGGTCCAAAATGTTCACGTTTTTGTAACTTTTTGTGTCTTCTCTATTTACAAGCAAGTAGAGTTGCGATTACGATTTTGGGGAGTCACCAAAATGAAGAGAATTCGCTGTATATTGGGTAACATTTGCAATTGTGTAGTTTCCTGAGTGAATTCTTAGGATCTACCTCTGAGTCACCAATTTTCTAGTTTCATATTGCCCTTGTACCTCGCTGTGATTGGCAATTGCATGAAAAGGGTTACACAACTGTATCTCCCGCAAGCCACATCTTCTTTTCTTGCTTGAGTTGCCTTTCCCACCAGCGTTCTTTCTTCCTCTCTATTCCCCAAAGCATACATAGAATTGAATCAACATAAAACTGCCTGCAACTTGGCGCCAACAGATCCTTTAATAAGGCCTCCAACGCCCTGACAATTTCATCTCGATAAAACAAGACTCAATAGCGCAACATGCCAAGAACCTGAAAAATAAGATCATACCTGTAACTAAAAAGAAATTCAACATATTTTGTTGCCAGTGTTGTCTCATACACGTTAAAGCAAAAAAAGAAATGCGTAACATCAAAAACTAGGCAGTTTCAGAAACAAAAGGTAAACCAAATATAAAATGTAGATTCCCCACCATAATAGCAGATTCCCCTTTTCTAACGAGCAATCCATTTCAAACAAAACTAATAAAACATAAGCTTACACTCGATCTACCCTTGGGTATATAGAGAGACGACTACAAAGTGTGCAAGATTACATCCTATCGTGGAGAGAATAGGACAATAGCATACAGCGTATGGGGGCCTAGAACTCCTTCTCACATCGAACGCAAACCTGCAGTAACATCCAATCAAGGAAAAGAGTAAATTAAGACTGGAAAAGGTTCTCTGTATACTGAGAGCTTCTGCTTTAGTACAAAGTAGCTGTCAGGTCTTAGACACTAGAAATGAGACACATGGTGAGAATTATCCAAGATTATTGACACTGTTGCAGAA
>JAAAKL020015166.1:0-11610 GCA_010016065.2 Carybdea cf. marsupialis auct. non (Linnaeus, 1758)
ATTTGTGACAAACAGCGTAAAATTCCAATAAAAGTTGTAGGGTAAATCAGTTTCCTACATATGTCTTTACAGACAACCATAATCTCATGTTGGTAAATATATCGTTAGATATTGCTGATTTGCAGAATATTAAAGAGAGGTTAGTTTTGACTGATTGAATCATTTTGGTGGACAGCTTTTTGCAAAAGTATTTAAAAGACACACTTTTCCCTTAAGATATTTATTTTATTGAAAACTATATATAAATATATACAAATAGTTATATAAATAGTTGTAGAAAGTTCAGGAAATTTTGTATGGTATTTTATCAGCTGTGCGCAAATTGCCGAGAAGTATTGCGAGACAGTCCATTGAAAATTGTTCTTGACGAATAACCTATATTATGTTTTCTTTCGTTTTAATTGATGACTAACACATCGATTCTTGGGCAGACAGTAAAATTGTCAAACTGTTGAACCTCGGCAGCACTGGTCATGTGAGCTAAGCTCTGTATGATAAATGGATTTGCTTTTACTTTTGTCATCTTCAGTATGCCTCTTACATAAGACTCAACAATTATAGGTCTCCCCGTGATACTGATAGCCTATATTCCATCCCATCTGTTGAGCCTCAGGCATAAATTCAGTTTATAAAATGTTAATTGATGTTTGCTGATAATTTAATGATAATATTGCAAATGATAACTTACTTATCTTTTAAGGTGAATACAAGGATTATTCAAATTAGATGTTAAGGTATCAACTCCTTCTCAAGTGTGTTCTCAACTTTGCCAACTAAAAGTCCTCTAAACTATTTAACGTCAGATGAATATTCCTAATGTTCTACATAAAAGTATAGTCAGTAAGCACTTCCACTTATTTCACTGCGATGACGAATGATTTAATAATAACTTTTACATAGCCTCCCTTTTGCGGAGCAAGACAGAGGAAGTCAACGAAAAACGTACATACAAATTTGATCTTAAAGAAGGGACAAAGTAATATATCTTCAAAATACTATTCGCAAAGTAAAATAAAATGTTTCCATTGAGGAAATGAAGACGGTGAGCAGATTGAGTTTTTTTGGAAAGTCGAGGCAGTGGTCAATGACAAAAGGGTGGTCTTTGAAGGAAATATACATGTTGAAAAAATTCTTGATGAGGAGTGTTGTGATTTTAGTGCAAGTTTTACGCTATCTAAACTAAAGCTGTCATTTTTTTGTCTCTTTGAAAGGCAACAGCCTCTACATCTCTTTGTCTGGTTAATTAAAATTACATGGGGAAAAATAGCTTCCTTTGTTCTCTAACTACGTGTTTCAAAAATTTCCGGCCCAAGCTAGTAAGAACTGATGTGACTTGGAACGCAATACTTTTTACTACCTGAAAGAAGAATTGTCACCAAATAATAGCTTTGTTTACAACATCATAGCGTACACGTGTTGTTCTGTTTTCAGTTATTTGTTTTTTACAGTTTTATTTGTTCTTGGAAGGGATAGAAATCAGTTAAATTATTTTTGAGTGTTGAAGTACTTGTACAAGCTACCTAGTAACGTTAAATATATTCAAGTTAAAAACAGCAATGGGTTGATATTTGTTCAAATTTTACTCTCTGACTCTTTGTCATACATTTTCGAAAAGTATACAAAATTTATTCTATAAAAGAAGGCGTAACCCGCAAGGTAGAATATGTTTAGCCAAAATCCATGCAAATGACACTAGGGTAGACGCGGTGCGTAGATTATAATTTCGAACTAAACTATAACTGTGATAGTAACAAAGTCTCTTCGCCACTCCAAATCTATATACATCCGAAGACAATATACATGATTTAACAACCAATGGTGACAACGTACATGTAGGAATCGTAGAATTAAATTGCGTATGAGTAGAAGTAGGTTGAAATAGTAATCCTTGAGTAAGATGAAGAAAGAGTAGAAATAAGAGTCGAAGCGATATCAGTAGTAGTAGTAGGAGGAGGAGGAGGAGGGGGAGGAGGAGGAGGAGGAGTAGGAGTAGGAGTAGTGGTAGTAGTAGTAGTAGTAGTAGTAGTAGTAGTAGTAGTAGTAGTAGTAGTAGTAGTAGTAGCGGTACTAACAATTGTAGCAGGTTCGAATTCGTTTACGTTCGAATTTAAAACAACACGACTATTTACGTCGAGACTAGATAAAAACTGAGCTGTATGAGTGCAAAATTCCTGAATCTGAATGAATGGAACAAAAGGCTCATTATAGCAATAAAATAATGCGGTAAGATGCATTTCTAACCAACAGCAGGTACCTAAGAAAATATTAAAAATTAAAACCTATAGGGCACCAGGGAATTCGCTTTCCATTTTTCAAATAGTAAACGTATTTCACGCATCTTAGAGAAGCATTTGACGTTCGGCAGACGTAGCGAGTTTAGATATGAAAAAATTGTTCCTTGATAAGTCATAAAAATATAATAAATAAAATTTTCAACCAGTTTACAGATGAGTCATTCTGTCACATTAATTATATAATTTAGCACCACTAACAATCTGTTGAAATATTTAGGTAGCAAATATTTATTTTCAGAGGTTTAATCAAATGAAATAAAATGTAAATGAAGGTTTAACTGACAGGTGTTTGCCATTATTGCCTTTGAAATCTCCTTTTGCTTACACTTTCTACTAAATCAGCTTTTGAGGGGGGTAAACACTTATAAAGTACTTAGCAATGCCATCTGCAAAAAATGACAACAGTTGAGGGATTCACAAAGGAGTAGAGCTAATTTCAAGGCAATTGCAGCCATTAGCACATCATCTCCCACAAATTTTTTATAAAAATGATTGTGGGAGAAGAAGTGCAAATTACAGTATTATCGTACTTCATCTATGTTTCCTTTTTCAACTTTCAAATTTCAAGATACATGATAGAGGAGAAAATGAATTTATAACTATCATTATATATTATTATTATTATTATTGTTATTATTATTATTATTATTATTTCTACCAGATACGCTCAATGTCAAGTCACGTTTAGAAGCAGACTCGCCACATCAAGAAACGCCGACGTTCGTTCTGTAAAAGAGGTCACTTCAGCGAAATCAAATGTCCCATTCTACAAGTATAAATCACGAGAGTCTTTCAGGGACATCTGTGAAATGAAGAAAAATAAGATGATCGCAGAACTAACTACACAAAAACTGGTTATCACTTCAATTTGGCAATATGGTATGCCAAAATTCTGTAGTGAATGGGGTAAAATGCTTGTCAGCCTACCGCGAAATGTATACAACTTTGTTGGACGATATTTGAACCATAGCCTTCCCAATGGTACTAACCAAGACAGATGGAACCCAGCCATGTTGTCAGACTGTATCCTCTGCTCGCTACCCCAGACCCATGGCCAAGTTGTTACTGGCTGTGCTGCTGCACTAAACAAAAAGCGTTACAATTGGTAGCATAACTCGATTCTCCTGAACATTGCTAAAATCCTTCAATCTAAGCCCGATCTTAAAGTTTACGCTGACATAGATAAAAATTCTTCATTCCTGAGCCCCAGTGTCATAACAGGGGACGATAAGCGGCCAGACATTGTGGTCTTTCGTGAACGCAAGCTTTACACTATCGAACTAACAGCTGGATTTGAGACAAACCAGGAGAATAACTCAAAGCGCAAGGAAAACTTGTATAGTGTTCTGATGTAAGATTTGTCAAGGATATGCAATGTAGTGCTTGTAAAACTTAGTATGGGCGCTATGAGTATCATTCATAGAGGTGCGGACAACTTCCTTGCTTTTCTGAAGGCCGTTGGACTAAGTAGCAAAGACGCCAGCTATGCTGTCCGCAAAATGATTAACATAAGCATTCGATGTACTTACTACATCTTCGTCCGACAGGAATAGACAAATCCATCGCTGTTCAACTGATGAAACACTCTTTGATGTCCTTTACGTCATGCCTAATTGTTGCGAGTGGCATTAAGAGGTTATATTTGCAAGCAAGTAACTCGGATCAAATCTAAATAAAGGCTTGAAGTTTGAAAACATTTATCAAGTGTCATTAAGTATCATTTAGCATCAGTTATTATTGATTATCATTATCTATCAATGGTGATTGTTGCAACTCATTATGATCTACTATTGTTTGTTATCATCCTATAATTATTTATCTATTATTACAATATTATTTTTGATCAATTATTACATATTATGATAATTATTTTTTATTTTTTTGTCATTTATGTATAGTGATTGCTCGTGGAAATGAAAAGGATGTAAAGTGTAAGATAACATTGTGCGATGGGTTAAAATATAGAAACATCTTTTCAAAAGATGGAAGTTTGAAGTTCATCTTCTATAATATAAACATAAAAGCTCGTTTGATTTTTAATTGTCACTTATATATGCTTCCCTGCAAATGACGCTAAAATTGAAATTTACAACCATTCATCCAAAGCATTGTTATGATCAGAGCCTCTTAAATTTTGTTGGCAGTAGAAAAATAAAACTCCACGTAATTGGGAAAATAGTCAAGTACTTAAAGGGGCTTTTTGTCGTCTGACACTCCTCAGAGTACAAAATCATCAGAAATGAAATTGAGAAGAATTCAATGAAAGTTATACCCAACTGTGATAAAAAGTAGCCAATCAGAGCTCTGACTGCCAGATTGGTGTGTTTTTTTTAAACAATCAGTGTTCATGAAGCTAATCCGTTAACCAAAAAAGGTGCGAAATGAAAAAAGCCAATTTTGTTATTTCTACAAAAAAATAGTTTTCTTGCTTTGATGTGGACTGGTTCTAAAATTTAAGTAAACAGCAGACCTAGCTTTATCTATTATAAGGAAGCGCTCATCCGTACATGATTTTTCTCATGCTGCCCTATGGCAGAGTCACATTGCTTAGCGTCTGTGATTTCAGTAAAGGTGGCATTAACGTACATTGTAGAGAAAAGGAGTAAACATTTGGAATGCATTTTGCTATTTTCCGTAGGACAAACTAGGTTATTGGCCCAACACCAATTAGTGACAGATTTTTCTCACCATGAATAACATTAGCGAGTGATGAACAGCTAAGTCTTAATCGCGTTTATGGAGGTCCTTTGTAAAGATCATATAAAGAGAAGGAGCAATCTTATAATAAACTTTTTTTGTTGTTGATGACATTAATGCTCGTGTGGACAGCGACTGGAAGCTATACAAACTGTCATTGAATACCCAATATTGGGCAAATAAGTTGAAATGATCTTATACTTTTAGATTTGTACCAGCCTAAAGCTCTGTATTACAGGCACAAATATTGGCAGGATGTTTACTGGACGTAGGAAATAAAGATACGTCAGATAACATACTGTTTGATTCTCCACACGCTACTAGTCCTCACATGTCTTTTCCTAATAAAGAAAACAAGAAAAAAGACGTAAAATCACCAAGAAAACATACACGATGTAAAGCCGACAAGAGAGCAAGCCTTCCAACAGTTTTTAGACCAAAATAAACGTTTCTCTTATGTACAGTGCTTAGAGAATTCATCCAAAACTGAGCTATTCGTATGCTTGGTAAAAAAGTTTTAGAGTGACCGACCAGTTTGGATCCGATATCGTATAATTCGCACAAGAACAGGTCGGTCTTTCATTTACACGGGTCCTGTTGATTCCTTGTTCATTTGAATCTGCTGCCCGTACCAATGTGTAAACGCTCATGGAAGGAGACCAGTTTTGATCCAATCTCGTATCAAAATTTAGATAAGTACCTAAACTAAATCGGTTCGAAAATGAGGCAAGAAAACTGCCACTGCGAAGTAAACTTCACCTGATCTCTATTCGTGATCTATCTTGTATTAAGAGTTACAGTTTAGTCATTGGCACCTCTTCTTTTTATTTCAACGTTCCATTTCAGTGCAGCTCAAAATATAACAGAAAGAACCGCTGGTTTGGCTAGTTAAAACACTGTGCAGAGACGAAGATCCAAGTGGATGCGATCCCGTTTACAAAACTAATAAATAGGATTAAATGAATTTGGATCCGTACTCGTTTGAATCTCATTCTGTGCTAAAGGGATTGTAGATTCAATTTGGTAATTTGACCTTTTGGGCCTGATTCGAGAATAGTGCTTAGTGCCCTGTTGTTTCGGAAATACATTAGCATACAACTGTATGTTCCAAGGTGGGGAAAGCCAAGCCTCCCACGGGGAGCATATCAGTCAGGTAATAAGACAGAGACCATTCGTCACAGTTCATGAGGATTTGGAAACTCTCGAGTTGTCATGCGAGTCCACTGTTTTTCTGGTTGGTAGTTTGCCATAATTTAAAACAGTCTAGCTACTCTGCATGAGAACGTTTGCATTTATAATGGGAAGCTTGTAATGAAGGCAGCCTTTGAACATACCAAACTGACACAATGATGTCCGGCACTACATCATATGCCAATTTTAGCCATCAGATTAAAATAGTTGCTGTCATGCACTTCGTTTATTAGATCTACTCTAGGATGCTGTTTGATAATGCCAAAGTTTGGTTAGTTATTATGGCTTTGGTTGGGGAAGATGATTTGCCAGTACAATCCAAGAATGATGATATTTGAAACTGTCTTTAACTGGCACAAATTTCATGACATGGAGACTTCGCAGAGAGGAGAGCTGAAGCTGAAGCGTAACAACTCTTCCTGTTGCAAAGAAGAGGACCTGTAGCTTATCTGACATAGATATACCACTTCCCATTGGGTGTTATTTCGGGAATTGCAATATTATTATAATCATCACATTCCGGTCTTCCTGGTGAAAGTCCAAAGTGCCGGTGCCCATGCTGAATAATTGGATGACTATTGAAATCTTTATATCCCCATTTACCGACAGTGGGATGTATTCCCCACTGTTCACAGTGTTGTGACAAATAGGAGTTATCGTCAGGTAAAATGTCATATGTGCCACATGAATCCGGTGGCTGTTGAACATCAGAAGTAAAATAGGCAACCGCGGATTCTCCTTTTCCGTTCTTTGAGGTAACGATATGCATAACGGAACCAAGCCAATCCTTGCGGCAGTAAATCATCATCTGTTTAAATTTTATTGCTGTCCTCAAAGATCCTAATACAGAAACACTTAACACATAATTGACGTTTCGACTGAAGATGGCATCCAAACTTGTGCTCAAAATGTTGTCTATATCAGTTATCGTTTCTACTTCCACACGGCCAATCCGTAGCCAGCCTCCTATAATATGGAAAACGAGCACAGTTATGGACAACTGATAAAGGTGTCGCTAATTCAATGACCTTCACTATTAAAAGAAATGGAGTTTCATAATTAACTCAGTCTTAAGATGACCAAACTACTACAATAAACGAAACTGACAGAAAAGATGTTAAGTCCTGTTGGATCAAGCTACAGATATTTAACCACACAAAATATTATGCAGACTTCTTCTCTAAAACTTAAAAACGAACAACTTCGAGTTACTACAGCTTGACCGGAAGTTGTACAAGGTTTGAATTTTAACGACGTTATAGCATTGTTTACTAATACACCAACGACAAGGCCATTTAAATGATCACGTGAAATTACAAAAACTTGAACTAAGCTTGCAAAGTTTAATTTACTAGAAATTGCACAGGACTTTAGTAGAAAGAGTTACTGCTAGAAACGGAGCTATGGGAATAGATGTAGTAACTGGAATAAAAAACAACTGCTGAGATACTTGATAGGAAAGTTCTAGAACAAACATAGCTTGTGTGACGCATGTAGCCAATGGAATAAATAATGAGTAGGATAAATGTAGGCCTAACCTTGTCAATACATGCCAATGATACATGTCCCTTTTGGAATCTATACTCCTTAGCAAATTGATTTCAGTGAATTTGGGTGATGGTACCAAGCAAGAAAGTAAATTAAACACCCTTTCCGGAATACCTGACAATTGCAATAACAGGTGCTACTAAGTGACGTGAGGAATATGCCTCTAAAATAACTACAGGAAGGGGAGCTACTGTAACGTTTCCCGATGCTAACATAAGTATCACTAGTGAAGTAAAACTACTTAGTGAAATAAGCATCTGCTCTCGTAAATCTGGTGTCTAGATGTGTTAGGGTAAGCGCTAGTAGAATCAAAACGAAATGCTAGAACAGATGTCTCTACAAGAAGAGGTACATTTAATAAAAAAGTAACTTCTATAATAAACAGCACCACGAAAAAAGTGAAATTGGTGACAAATAAAAAAGTTACTGGAGTAACCACAAGCTCTTGAGTAAAAGCGCTTTGCAGGGCAAATGCGATTAAATCATACCCGACAACTTAATTAAGCGACGCTAGTAGGAAAGACATGGCTACTACAGCGGATGTCTCAGATAAAATCACACAGATCCTTGAAAAAAGGGTGGTTCGCTTGGGGCTTTTAGAGAGAACGAGACAAACGGATAAAAGCAGCTAGCAGAACAATCGCAGCTGGCAGAGTATAGGAAACTATTAGGATTCATGTCGCAACTCAAGTTAAACCTCACCAGCATCAACATATTAAGTAGTAGAAGCACAGATATTAAAAGAGCTCCCATTGCTGCAATAAACGCCAAAATAAACGCAACCGATGATCGTGGGATGATTGTGGCAGGTAAAGAAAACGCCATCGGGGAATATCGTGTTCGGTGGTTGTCATTGCAGGGAACGGGTTATTTTAAGTTTTGTGTCATAGAAAAGCAACAGCAGAGTATAAAAACTTGCCTCCGTCTGACTTCATATCGCAATATCCATAACCTTGAATTCCACCTATATTTAGTGGGTAGTAACCATTGCTAACTGGTAGTTTGCTTCTTTTTCGTAAATTTCTCGTTTCTAGACAAGTACTACCTACAGAGGTAAACAAAACGTCAAATATTTGTTTTCATTGAAGGAAATATAAAGACGAGTTTATATAATCTATGGAAAAATTAAATATCGTAACAATTATCAGAGAATGCTGGGCTGCATATGATGGTCATTCTGAAACAGTACAATGAAGGATCCTTTGCTTATGATATAAAATGATACATAATGAACTATTCAAAAAGTTCGAAATCGAAGGTGGTCAATTGAGAAGAAATATTACTATAAGGAACTTCTGTCCTGAAAAGGCTATTCAATTCAAAGGCCATTCCTAACAGTCGTACTTCGTACATTATTATGTGACAATCCACATCTTGTAGCCCAAAAGCTATACTTTATTTTCAAATAACCCAATTAGATAAGAGTATGCTTCCTCAGCACATCCTCTCAGTACACAAATTATATCGTAAAGTTACAGAAGATGGCGTGTACTTCAGAATGTTCCCATGAGAGATAAGAGTTCTTTCTTTTTTCTTCTTTTACTTAGCATAAAGCTATGAAGTTATATAGGACAGTCTCCTAATATAGCAACATTATTAAAACATTGTTAGCTAAAAAATCGATTGAATAATCTTACTCTAGTCAATGATGGTAAACGTACTAAAATGGAAACCACGACGACAGAAGAGCATTCCTATGTATCCAGCTGCTATTAGAGGGCATTTACATCCTTATCTGAATGCGAAAGGAAAGTGATGACTTCCCAAATCAAAAGTTTTGGAAATAGTAAGATTTGACTCCAGATATCGAAAGGCAACCCTGGAAGGCTACTTTCCCAAATAACAGACCTGTAGTAAATATAGTGTTTAAACTAGAGGCGTTTGAATATAAAAAGTCTCTATTCAAAACTCTGTTAATATTCCTTGGATCCTTACGTTCCAGGATCCAGCATTAAATAACAAGGTTTTTTCAGAGAGATTTAAAACTTTAAATGCTGATATGTCGTTGGGAAAGGGCATCACTCTCAATTTTGGTCATTAACGTCCTCACTAATAGGGCAACATTAAAAATTGAGTATAGTATTTTTGCCATAATTCAAACATTTTCAAAATCGTGACGTCACACTTTCCCTCCACATAGGAACGTTCATTGATAGAAGTGCCATGGACTACCAAATCATGAAACTGATTCCAGGGGAAAAGTAATACATCATTGACAAGTACCCATATCCTAACAGTATCTTGCCTCGTAGGAAAGCTGGATTTCCTGGACTCCGTAAACAATTGCTATGTAAGGAAGGAATTCAAACCACGTTGTATGGTGCAGGCGGGTAAAAATACGCGCTAAGATGATTTTGTCAAATTAACACTTAATGAATCACCATGAGATACCCAATAGTCATAATTCAAGAAAAATGTGTCGTAGAATGAGACTTATACAAGGTTATCACTATAAAACTATTTCTCGCTGTTTTATTTTTGATTTTGTGTGCGTAGTTTTTACTCGCCAAAGCTATTAAAAAGTACACACTTCACTTTGAAAAAATACGCACTAATCGAGAGCGTATTGGCCGACGTGACAGGGGTTTATTTCATTCACATCGACGGGGGCTAACCTTTCAAATATCACTTCGATCGTCACTTGCATTTTCACCAATCGATGAAGTCTACTAACCCCAGTCAACGTGTGTGAAATTGACTCCCGTCGTAACGAGCGCATATCTCGTCCTAGCCAATAAAATGGGAACAGTTTCATTCGCATTGAAATTCTAATATACAGTACAGGTTAAATAAATTTGATCCCGATCAGAGAAAAGGAAGTTAAAAATATTAATTTGATTTCATTAAGTTGTTTGTATCCTATTTTAACGATTTTGCGTATCTTTTTTAACCTGCTTTCATCATATATCAATATCTTGGAACAAACCCATAACTACCCAAGTAGTAATATTATTTCCTAAGAATTATCCTATCTACGGTTGATAATATTTCGAAAATACCTTTTATCACCAGACACGAGAATCCGTTGTTGGGGCTGCAGTCATCAACACAGACTTCGCTCGGGCAAGCAGTTAAATTATGCTTGCACTTTGGTCCTACCTACGAAAAAGAAGGAAATGTGCCGTAAATACTTAAGGGGCTGTTCTGTAGGATTCATGAAAAACTGTGAGCTAGAATGGAGAAATTTCAGTTCCTCCCACAACCAATACGCTCAAATACTCCTCCACCAAAAATAGCTTTATCCTACCACAAAATTAACGCAAAACCTAAATTTCCGACTCTCGCGTATTTTTACCGTGTCGCTTCCAAGCATTGATATCTCTTCTAATCCCTTTCCTTCTTTGATATTCATTAGCTGTCAATCAAATCATAGGCCACATTATTTTACAGGAACCAGATGTCACAAGGGGTCACCCTCTTTATGTCTCCTCCCGGCTAGTGACCCACCAAGGTACTTTCGACACAAAAAATACAACAGGGCGTATCCAAGAAAAACACAATATGAATTTTATTTTCCGACATAAATTTTTTACAACCAAACAACCTCAAACAAAACAACACTATCTGGATCGAGTGTTCCTTGATGCAACAAATGTTAAATTCATGTGGTAAAAAGCTCACGGACGTTCAAGTTCGAGGCTGTCGATGTGAACAGATTATAGAGTTCGGTTTGAATCTTGGTGTTAACTCAGCCAAGATATTTTATTATAAGTGACTCCCTCAGTTACTCCCACTGATCTCTAAAAAACACTGGATCGAGCATCTTCCGTCTGAAAGTGAGGTCAGTCGTTGGACGCCATGAGTCACTGATCTCTAAAAAAGACTGGATCGAGCTTCTCATTGTTTCCAATTACCAAAAAGTGTAGTCACGAGTACTGGC
>JAAAKL020015167.1:0-11609 GCA_010016065.2 Carybdea cf. marsupialis auct. non (Linnaeus, 1758)
AAGAGAAAAAGATTCATTGATGAGAAATATAAATTACAAGATAACCACACAGATATTGACCGATATTCGACCAAGGATCATTACATACATATTCTCAATTGCACCTCTTACTTTCACTGTTGATAGAGACACGGTGAAATGTAGTCAGTATAATTACTTAACAATCCTTCGATGAAGGAGCAAAGCAACATATATAATTCTGCATGAATTTAAAACAGATTAAAATTGATTGCAAACAGAATTATAACTGAAGATGGGAGAAGTATCTCTGGAAACGTAGCTCCGAAAAAGAATAAGACTCAAGACATGATAAATATCTACCATCAATGACTGAATGTCTCGGCTTTACAAATAAGAAACTTGTTCCTATCTGCAACATAAAAGTTCATGGCAACATTCTGAAGCAGGTGAACAGATTCAATTATCTGGGAAGCTACATTACACCAGATGGGTGAAGCGATTGTGAAATAAAGAGGAGAGTATGGATATGAATGTTGGACAATATCCAAAGAAATGGAGGATCGCTTGCAAGCAACAGCAATGTGGTTCCTCAGACGCATGATGAGAATTCCATGGAGAAGTCAAACCTCAAACACAGTTGTTTTGGGGCGAGCACGCAGACCATGTATGTTATTAAGAGCAGTTAGGAAACAGTGGCTGGAATTTTGGGGCACTACATGAGGAAAGGCAATTTGGAATGCATGTTTCTCACTTGGAAGATAGCAAAAAGAGGGATCAATGACGTCAATGAACAATGTTTTTGAAGAGCAATGGAACATTTATCAGAATGGAATGGAATTAAGTGAGCTTTTTAGACTGACAAGGGAGAGGAATGCCTGGCATTTCATGGTCGCCAATGTCACTAAATATGGTACTTGAGGAGAACATAGGTTGTGGAACATAATTTGTGATGTTAATTAACAATACCTTTGCAGCATCCTAGGCAGATGACACATATGTCAAAACATTTTCCACAAATCACATAATTTGACACATTCTCTGCACTTCCATAAGCGTGTGTTCTACAAGCAAGTCCGCCATGTTTCAGAATTGAATTTGACGCTGATTAAGACTTTTGGGAATGATAGGGAGTAAACCTACAGAAATGTGTCACTTTACTACTCATTCAAAGACTGACCGTTAAAAAATTACAGAACGTGAAAAATAATTTCCCCTACTGGTTTTTACCACCATGTTTATTCTCGAAGCATATTTTTGATGAATTCTGATTAGCTACTGACCACTACTGACCATCGATTGCACAAGATAGAAAGAGTATCTTGTCACGTTTGGAGATTGTAGTATGAACTGTACCAACATGCCTGTTCAGACAAACATTAACTGACTTCACAGAATTAGACTAACTACTGACCCAATGAGATTTAAATCAATAATTTGATAAAGAATAATTATCTTGAAATTAGCAACACAGTTAAAGAAGGAGTTCGCCGAGTTAGTGCGGAAACGCATTAGTGAGGAAACGCATTAGTACGCCTCCGTGATGGCACAGTACATCCATTGAGAACCTCCCAGGGAGGAAGGAAAGAAGGGATCAAACACATACTTCGGTATTAAAACTGCAGTATTCTTGACTACAGCATGCTTTAAGTTTTCTGAACACTTTCTTTATTAGGTCTACAAAATTTCGTATAACTCTTGTCCCGCGGAAGAAGTGTCGTGTTGCAAAGAGCCAAAAATCGACTAGGAAATGTTAAAATGTCACTAACATCACATTTGCTCAACGCAAACTTTGCAACCAGAAAGAATACACACAACTGATGGGTGGACGGCGCTGTTGCGTTTGCTTCGTGTGAACATGTAGTCATTAAAATGATTCCTAGACGTAATGAAAATAAGACAGTACTGAATAAGACGAAGCTTTCCACCAAACTAGCTGCTGATGGTGTTAGCACGGGCTGAACCCGCAGCCAATTGACCATCAGGTCCATTTTAATATCTGAAGAATACCCCTTAAAAGTAATGTCAAGCAGTTAATTTTCTGGAAGTTTTCAAACATACCTGATCTACCTTCCAAAGATTCGTGTGCTGAGATGAGACATCTACTCTCATCTGTAAAGGGAGTGGATGAAGATAATACCCCGGAACTCTGCGATAAAATTCAACCCAGATTTTCCTTTCGCCATATTTAGATGCTGCAGCTATCCCACTTGAATAGGGAATGATACATCGATTGGTACAATTATTCATCCAGTAATTAAAACTATCCTTAAAGACCCAGTAGCATTCATCAGCAGCGTGTGAGAGAACATCGAAGAAGGGAACATCATCCTTTTGCGTCTCAAGTCGAGCCGAAAATGGAATCGGATTTTTGTTCTGGTTGATCTTCAACTCATAATGAGTTGAGGGATAAGGTAGACCCTCGACTAAGTATTCTTTCACATAAGGCGTTCTTTCGCTGCCGTGAGAAATTACGGCACGTGCCCGTCTCGCTGGTTTCTGCCCGCCATTGTCTAAGTAATTGATAACTTGTTTCTTTGGTGGGAGGTAGAGTTCGATTAAAGCGATGAAATTGTCGCTCAATGTTGCTGTTTCAAACGGCTTTAAATTCAGCGACTTTTGCTTCATTAGATAATCACGTGCTGCTTGCAGTTCCTTTGTAGATAAATCCTGGAATACAGTGGCATCCTCAGGAAGATCTAACCTATCCTCATATCCAAGCAAAGACTCGCTTGACTGCTGATAGACCGTGGACTTACATTTTTCTTTCCTCTTCAATTTATTCCCTTGAACTATTAATCCAACAGCTAGAAGTGAAATGACTGTGATGAAAAAGATGACGGTGACTTTTCTGAGCGCCTGTGGTCGCTCGCTTGAATTTGAGTGACCTACAATAAGAAAATGACATGTTGAAACATATATTATGGGCCAGCGTTGTCACTCTTACATTTCGGAGGGGGAAAGATACGGGCCTACAACTTTTTGTGACTGAGATTCAAAATTTAGGGACTTCTTACATCTTTATAATGTTATGCTGTAAAAGCCAGGTTTTCCTCTTTAGTTTGGAATAGTTCGATCTGAAATTCTTACGATAGGAATGTTCCCCCGTGCTTCCTTTTGACCCGAAGTATAGCATATACAAACGGTGGTCAAAGAACCTGGGTTTTGGTTCCGTAATTTTCTCCTCTTATTCAGTTCCGACGATTTGTGCTTTAGAGGGAGAAGGACAGGTTTGCGGCACGTTTGGGTGTGGCAATGGTTTCGCTATTTCGTGTTATCGTAATGATTTGTACCATCAACAAACTTTTGGTCTTGATTAAAAACAATAGCATACTGCATTTTTTGCTTTTGATTATATTTAGAAAAGGTCGATTTCAGTATAATGATTAAGGGGTTCAGCATAAGGTTGATGAAGACAGCTTAGATAGGAAGCCAAATGAGGCAAAAGAAACGTAGGGTGTCAGACTTTGAACAATAAATGAGTGGGGCATGACTGGAATGGCACATGAGCTAGCGGGTCTAGAGGGGTGCTAACATTATGGGCGTTCCCGTGACAAAGTTGAGGGGCAGTAAAGCTAAGGAGTCTGGCGTTGGTTTTAAAGTATTCTGCATTGGAGTAGATAGGAGATGAAATACAGTGATAATCTCAAGCAAAGTTAAGTCAGTTAAAAGAATGTCAGACAGAATCATCTGGATAAAGCTCGACTTGAACGAGAGATGGTTTCTGTCAACAGTGCCAAGCATCTCAGACCAGCTGAGGTGGGGAAGAGAAAACTACATTCTGGGAAGACCTGGATAAAGAACTCAGAGAAATGATAAAGAGCGACAAGTGTATGGATTGTGCGCTACTTCAACGGATACTGAGGGAATGATAACGACGACAAAGCAGATAGTATGAAATAGCATGATGTATGCGAAAATAATAAAACTGAACACACCATTGTGACTTTGCATAGTTTTATAGTTTTAACTTATTGTTAGCTATCTCGCAACGACGTTTAATTTGGTGCTTGTTTGAAAGTGCTGAAATAAGTTCCAAACATCAATGGTTTGACCACATGTTGATGAAGACTGAGACAAATTTCAGCTAGGATGAAAGCCATCTCTACGTAACCCTATCCTCATCTCTTCGATCCTGTCATTGATGAGTAAAATACAATAACAGTGGTGTTAAACTGAGAGTAGCTTTACTTCTCCCAATAGTGAGGATAATATATCTTGTTTTTCTGCCCCATTAGGTGGTTATCTTTATTAGGTAAACAAGTTAACTTATTGACAAACAGTGCATTAGCAACAAGCTTTCTATTTCTCCAGAATATTCTAAAGGCATAAATCACCGAGGTAGGATGATATGACTCATGATAGGTTCGCGTCCATAAAAAATAATACGCGATACGAGAAAGTATTGTAAGAGGGAGGTGTGGTTATAAAACGTATCAAGTAGTAATAGCGAAGAACGACTGATGTACAATATTATATGCTGGTCCATTGATTATACTCGAGGCTAAGCTTTGCTCTGGAATAAAGTGCGATCTATTCCTCTGATAAGAAAATAGTTTGAGCTCTACCAAATGTCTAACGTAGACTGTATGTAACGTATGTTTTGTAAGACTTCCTTAATGCGACTTTTGGATATTGGTAAGATCTCCATCACCAAACAATTTCATATTTCTACACTAAATAACGGTTTCCTTTCTCTTTAGGAGACAATTACGCTTCTACCATGCTTATAGATTTCTTCTATGTCCAGATTTTAGTGTAGCAGAGCTTAGCTTTCAAAGTAAAAACAATCTGCACAACATTGGGGTATGTTTCTGTAGCGGCTACAATATCTGTAGGATGCACTTGATTCTAGTTTTTAATATTCTTCAAGAAAACTATTTTACCTACGAACCTCTCTGCAAGAAAGAAGATGAGGAACACCCAGCAGATTTCGTGTTTGAATTAACTTAAATGATGTTGCCTTACGAATGTAGCCTATATACTTAAGTTTCTCTTGCATGACATGTATCATTAATAGTGGCAATGTACAGTACCTCGAGATTGCAGGGAAAATGGAAAGGAGACAGGAAAGAGGATTCCTTGTCTGGTCTAACTTCTTTTTATTTGGTGCAGATGCTTTGGTCTAAGATTCTAAAGTGATTTGAAAAATTGGTGTTGGCGTGTGAAAATGCATCGAGCATTCTATCAACTGAAGTCACTACAAAAGTTTGATGTGATGTCATACAAAATAAGCAACTTTGAGGCAGATAATGAGGATCCTGAAACAGGCTGAGCCAAAATGGAGATAGAAATACTTGTCAAAATACTTTTACTTGAAGTAATACAAATGGATGCACCTTTATCTTCTTACTCAAGAATCCTAGAATGCATCACAAGACACAATTAATGTAACTCATACCAAAAGGCTTCCAGATCAGACCATCTTGTCATGTTGTGTTTTATACTTAGGAATTTAGTCCGTGGAACTCGCCGGTTAGGCATGACAAAGCACCTGGACCGATTTCTAAACCAGTTAAGATGCAGTCCTGTGTATCTAGGAATTCAAAAGGGCCATTCCAGCTAACACTTCTTTAATAACATCGAAGCATTTTGGTACACATCCAAATGTTTTGTGGTTTTTCATCAAGTTGCGATATATTTAGAAATAGCTTTCTTAAGTAAGAATGTTACCACATATCATGGATCCTCTTTATTTATTGGCAAACTAGGTTTCCATACTCGCTAGGGCAGTGGGTATAGTGTAGTTGTGTCACCACTCAGACCAAATTCTATTCTACATTTGATAAAACATATATTTCATCACTGATTCGATTCAGTAAACAGTATCGCGTTGGAAAGCATGACTTTCTCTAAAGGAGAAACAACATAACTGTCAAGAAAGTCTTGCAGGAACACTCGGTAGGCGTATCAAAGAATAATGCTGTGAGTTTTATTTCCAACTTTAGCATAGTCGACGTTTCTGACGACAAACAAACCAGCGAAATGACTGTGTGGTTTCTCATGCAAGGCTATAATACCATCCAGATGAATGCAGCCCCCAGAATCTAGTTGATTGCTTATTTCCAATTCTCAAGTATTGTCTCCTACACAGCTTCTCCTACTGTTTATAAACAAGATGAAATCCCAAAAAGCGCTTTGTGCCTAAAATCGTCGAGCGTGTCGTGGAGGCTAATTTCACGTACGACTGATCTTGGGTTGGTCACGTGACTAAATTGTCTGTAAATCGGCAAAACAAATCGTAACGTGTAAATCAGCCTCTAACAAGTCACAGGACACAACGAAGTTACCTATTTGTTTTTGAGTGAACAATGGCCTGCACTGACACACCAAGGTTTTTAAAAAGTCTTAAATGTTCAGTTGTACTAAATACTGGTACAATTTTGAAAGTTTTGTCTAATGTTTTGTCTTGATTAGTAATTATTCATTCCATCATCCCCCTGTAAACTATATACTGTTTAGATCCTGTTGTGATTTGTTACGCTTCAGAAGATGACTTCTGTTTAACTATACCACAATAAGAGCAGTGTAGCATTTGGCTCTGGTTAGTCGATCGTGGTCGAGCGAATCAAGAGCCGATAAAGCGTGCTGAAGTCGGCCTGTAAATATAGCACTGTTGCTGCAAACAATCCCAAATCAAGAAACCATACCTGAAGCATTGTCATCTCCAGTGATTGTGCTGGTGGACTGGTAAGCGTTCACTTTCATGTTCACCATCGGACATCGCAAGTACCCAGAAATGGGACGAAGCTGAACCACTTTCGAACTAGCTTCAGCCTTCCGCGATCAGGTACAGCAGTATTTGGAGTTAACAGAACCTCGAAAACACAATAAGTGATTCTTTACGCCGCTAAGGTGGAGAACAAAGGCGGAGCAGACAAGCAGAAAAATAGTGCATGGCTGGATATCCCAGCATGGAAAAGCTTACTCAACTGTTGGCTCTCAGAGGCCTCCCTTTTCACAAAGTGCTCTTAAGATGCTCACGAAAGAACTTGATCCCCAATTCTTCTTAATGAAACTTAACTCCTTTGTTAGGGTGAACAACAAATTAGTGCTGTTTAAAGATACTGGGGAGTTCATATATGTTGACACCTTAATGTTTAATATTTTGTTTTATCAGTCGTATTGTTGTGATGCATAATGATGTATTAAGCAAATTTGTTAGAAACCCTTTGTTGAACATAGAACACGAAGTTGATTTGGAACGAACATAATAAAGTTTAGTTTTTGTGTGATAATTGCATTTGGAGAACTTGATGGAGAGAATAGGAGTGTTGCTCGTCAACCGAAAGAAAAAACTTTTTCATGAGTTCGTTCCTTTTAAAGAGTTTAGCGATAAAATCATAGTATAACTTCCACAGCAATGCTGCTACATGGAAATTTCAAAGAGACTACAATATGCTCAGAGGGCCCATAGGATGTGTTTTCTGATCATCCCCGTACTATCAACATGGGAAGCTGAAAAACATTCTGAAAACCATCAAATTAAAATAATTTCGAACGTTAGAAATTTTGAGAATATGTGGTCATTGCTTCCTTTATGAAGTGTTTCATTTCTCTGACGTCATTCAGATCTCCTTTTCCAATTTACCCCCACACATTACTATCATGTCTACAAATGGCAAACATGAACATACAAATCAGCTAATATAAACAGGGCTCCTTTTTTCTCATAGATTTGATGATTTTCAGAATAATTTTCAGCTTCCCTTGTAAATGATATGGAGATTGGCAGTGGGGTCACAAACCAATAAACAATACTCCTCACATCATGTCTAGATCCCTACTTCAAGGGAGGGGTGTCATATTTTGTCCTGCCTTATCAAATGGTGACCTCATAAAACATTTGGGAATACTTAAATAGAAGGGGTCTAACCTTTGGAATGAGTAGTGAAATAAATAAGTAAATAGCTCGCCTGGTCAATGTTCACCGATCCCATTCAAAGGTTCCTCAATCATGGGAGAAAGGCATAGCACATGACACCATCGTATCCTCTACAAGCAGACATGAATTGTAGGTTATTACTAGCATCACAACTTTGTGGTCTAACTCAATAGGTTCTTGTTACATTACTTTCTGTTGTAACGAACCATATCTAGTACGTCTACTGGAGCAGGATCCTGAAATAAATAAAAGATGAAAAAAAGATGCTTGTTCTATTATTTTTGATTGGGAAAGAACACAAAGTCTTATATTTGATAATGGAGTTACTGAAAGTATGAATTGTCCAGTATCATGTCAGAAAGAAATAAGAGTACCAATTAGTACTCACAAATTACACATGATCTTCCTTACTAAACCTAAAACAGTCTTTGAAACCCACGCTACGTTTTCATATCTATATGAAGTTGTCGATACGGTAAGTATTTGTAGCGTATATAGAGGAGAGGTCATTGGGCCACTCCTCCCGCTCCCTCTGTCGATTGGAATGATTGAAACTACCTGTCAGCGATAACCAATAACTAGACCATGTTTCCTTGCTTCAAGAAACCATATTAAAAACCTAATAACATCTACAATAAAAACGATGAAAAATTCTCCACACATCCCATCCCATAAGGATCGTCTACACTTACCGAACTGCAAACTCCAAAACCTGAACTCCATAACTCTAAGCTCGTGACAACATGCATAAGTGAGTGGCTTCTGACGCGGTCCATCGACTTGTCCAGAGACAGTGAGAGCAGCAATAGGCTGTAAATGAGACATGTTACAAGAGTTCTCTCCTTGGAAGAGAAACAGTAAACTCGCCCTAATGAATGACAAATTTGGCATCTATTTGGCGATTTCTCATCATACCTCATGATAAGCAGAAATCTACTAGGCACCATTTACTATCATCATCACTATCATCATCATTATTACCAGCATGATCATGGGCAGCAAAATACAAGTTTCTTTAGTATCTGTCAATGTATCTGTTAAATGTTACCTTTCGCTCCAACTTTGCCACACATAAAACCTGCATACGAGACCGAAGCTCCCTTATTCCTTTATGTACAAAAAAAGTATATTCTGAAAATTCAGGCCAATACTTTGTCGAGTGTTTGTTAGTACCAGTATTGACAAAGAATCTGGTATCTGATCATCGCCACAATTCCATATTTGTACACTTTTTTGCTATAAATTGTATTGAATGCAAGGCTTCAGGACCTTCAGATATATCAAGAACTTCAATAATCTTTGGATGGGCATGGGGTTTGGTCTACAGATAGAAAAAAATGCTGCTTTACCTAAATCAAACTTTCCCAACCAAAAAACATCCTATACAGTGATTATCAAGACATTATCCTATCTTTAAACTGCAGTGACTTACAATGGTTATTCAACCTATTCCTTGTTGCATCACCGGCAATGGAAACCTGCGTGCAATATGGCTATAGCAATGGTAATCAAAAAGATTGATGCTTTGTCTTTGGTCTTGTGAAAATGCAAGGACTCGTACATATGTGGTCTCTGTTTCGGACATAATTTGTTCGGTATGGAAGCAGTCAGTATTAAACATAATTCCATTCTTTCGAGTTATAATTTTACACAAGGTCAAGTAAAATTACTTGCTCTTCCGTTCAATAATTTTCTGCCACCCTATATACCCTCTACAAAATTTTGAAATTTGGTCCCTGATAAAAGTAAATTGTGTTATAATGCTTATAACAGGCACTCAAACTTGGGAAGTAGACAGAACTTTTCCATAATGCAGCGAGTCGCGATGAGGAGATGCAAAACCAGAGCCACCAGTGTTTCATTAATGCTGTTGTGATCGATAAGGGAATGTTTTGAAACATAGAAGAATATCAAACAAAATTGTGTCGTACCAAATATGGCTTAAATATATGAGGGCATGACATGTTCCTTATAGAGCCCAGTATCGTATACGAATTGTAGCTAAAAAGTGGCGTCTTTTGCTTCAGAGACCCTTGGCGCGGAATCTGGTAGCAATTCGTCATCGGTTAAAACTTTGGTTTGATATTACAGCGACTGGACTACGTTGTAGAGGAGGCACCTCAAATTCCTGCATGAACGGGGAAGGTACTATTTGGCTCCCCTCCAAATGAAACCATATAAACAGGAATACTTAATTTATCAGGAAAAACTTTTTCAAAGAGAAGCTTGACTGTATTTTTGCAATTCTATTAAGTTTGATTCAATTCTCGTTTGCCTGCAAGTTTTGAGTTTCTTCATTTGACATCGCAGTCAATGCAAATGATTGTCATAGCAGTCAATGCAAACAATTGAAATCGCAGTCAACACAATTGATTGAAAGCGCAGTCAATGCAATTCACTGACATCGCAGTCAATGCAAATGATTGACATCCCAGTAACTGCAAATGATTGACGTCGCAGTCAGTGCAAATGATTGACATTGCGAACGATACAATTAATTTACATCGCAGTCAATGCAAATGATTGACATCGCAGTAACTGCAAATGATTGACGTCGCAGTCAATGCAAATGATTGACATTGCGAACGATACAATTAATTTACATCTCAGTCAATGCAAATGATTGACATTTCAATCGATACAATTGATTGACATCGCAGTTAATACAATTGGTTGACATTGCAGTCAATGCAAACGACTGACATCGCAGTAACTGCAAATGATTGACGTCGCAGTAACTGCAAATGATTGACATTGGAGAACTTAAGAACCTTAAGAAACACTTCAATCCAATATTTTGGAGGCAGTGGGGCACCCTTTGTCAACGCTCCTACACAGTTGTCAAGAAATGAAGAAGAGATATTAGGAAAAATCCATTCAGAGTTGAAAGACTCCAACAAATCTTTTCTATTTGTTATCAGATGACAGTCAATTGTACAAAGTTGTCTATTACGAAAGCTCAGATCTTAGCTAATAGGTGTCAACAGACGCATCACTGGCGCATAAAATTTAAACAACATATTCTTCAAAGTTACCCATTTCAAAAATCAAACTTCTTTAAGCGCGTACATTGCACAGCATTAAAATAGCAACGAAAACATGACTTACTATTGATGAGATAAACTATTGATAATATGATATTAAATCAATATGTAAAACATATTAACATAGTGTATATCCATATCCTTATAGTAATTTGTACTTCTACCACCGTCGCCTTATGACCCGCAAGGCAAGGCGATGAGAGGCTGATGGTCATTTCGCAAACATCCGAGCGCGGTCGCCGACGGCGCGGGCGAGGGGCAGACGCTGCACCTCTGCCCAGCCGGGATGTGAACTACCGCCAACTCAAGAATCCCTTCCCGCAGATGGAGGTTTTCCCGGCGGATCAGATCGCCGAAATGCACGAAACCGCCTTGCGAGTGTTGCAGGAGCTGGGCGTCAAGGTTTTGCTGCCCGAAGCTCGCCGCCTATTCGCCGCGGGTGGCGCACGAGTCGACGAAGACACCGAGATGGTCTTTATCGGTCGCGACATGGTCGAGGCCGCAGTTGCGTCAGCCCCCAAGTCGATTGACTGCCGTGCGGGTGCGCGCAATCGGGACTTTACTCTGGAATTGGGCTCGTTGGTGTTTCAACCCGGCGCAGGTGCCCCGAATGCCACCGATCTTGAACGCGGCCGCCGTCCGGCAACCGGACAGGATTATCTGGAATTCCTGAAACTGACGCATCATTTTGACGTCTTCCAGATGATCTCGAATGTTGTTGA
>JAAAKL020015168.1:0-11609 GCA_010016065.2 Carybdea cf. marsupialis auct. non (Linnaeus, 1758)
TTTGAATTAGGGGTAGATGTTAATAGCATTGACCAGCCTTGTAACCCCTTCTCTCTCGTCGGATTCATATGAGTTGGTCAACTTCTTGTTGACTGATGCTCCACATCCAGAGGGGTGAATGCTGGAATGTCTTTTAATCATTATGTTTTCAAAAATTTGTATTAATCATCACTGCGTAAACAGGTCTGGAAATACGGTTGAAGGACTTGTGCACGGTAGGGAGGATTTTCGACCTGGGCATCACCAGACCTTTATCCAGCTACCAGGTCACTCTAGTAAAAAAAAATTCAATGTTAGCTTCACTAACATTAGAGGCTTAAGAACAAATTTATTTGCCGCACAGATGCGCTTACTTCCTGCCATGTAATAAAAATAGACAAAAAATATTGTTAAGATATCTGCAGCAAAGTATCGGTCGTCAATAGACGAGGACGGGGAATGGAGATGGTCTCACTGGCTGCATTGCCTTTTTTTCACGCGATTTACGAATTACATTGCTCCAGTTTTGCTATTATTTCTCGACCAAAGTTAAAGTGGTCCAGTGGAATAAATATGCATTTAATAGTGAGTAGTTACAGTTTGCGCCTAGCAACTAAGCAGGAGGGAACCAAGCCCTTCTTTTGGATAGTTTGCATCATTCTGATGCTCGACAACACAGCAGTTTTGTACTATTACTATCGAAAGATAAAAAAATCAGTTTGAGGCCATTCTACTTGCACGTCATGAACTGCATCTAATTTGAAGTACACAGTGTGACATGGTTCTCTAGATTGCAACGTAAACCAGTCTTAACTGATTATATTTTATCCATTTACTTACTTGAAAAACGATGGCTTCTTCTTCTTGCCTGAGCTTCGATTGGAGCACTTAACATTTGAATACAACTTTATCACGACGACAAGCTCAAGGATAATTACCCAAACTTGTATTTATGTTTTACGATATGATGTCTCACAATTGAGCAGGCAAACTTGAAATAAAGTGCGAAGAATTTTAGATGAGCAACCTGTTTTGGTGAAGTTTACCTCGCAAACTAGCCACCGCAATGGAGCCATTTTGAAATCTCTAATTCCACACTCCAAATATCAAGACCGCGCTCTAGCCCAGTCCTTTCTCTATTGTTGGCTGAGTTGGTTCCTCTTCCTCTCATCAGGTCAAGGTCCACTTAGTATACTGAGTCTCTGCACGACTTTTCTGTTTCTGTTCCCAAAACAAACAGAAATTTCTATGCTAACAGTTTCTCCCCTAGGACTGCCAAGATCCGGAACACTCTGTCTTCAGACTGCTTTCTTTTTACTTATGATCTTGACCCTTTTAAATCTAATGTCAATCTTTATCTTATTGAAAATCTTTAATTTTTTTGTCTGAAATTACATCTATTCTTCTGTTTACTTTTTCTTTCTACTTCTTTCACAGTAACTCAGTACCTTGAAGTGGCAACCCTGTCTTGTATTGAGTGAAGGATTAAAAAGTAGAATAAAATAATTGGATGATAGTCCCTATGATTTTTGTCAGAATCCTAAAATAAATTAGTAAAGTATAGTATAAACATTTTGTTTTCGACGGTGTAATAAACACCTTTTATCTTGTACATTGTCTTTTGCATTAGGAAAAAAAAGATAACTTAGTGTTTATCGCCATACATTGCTGCATAAGTAAAAGTAAACTTTCTATGTACCACTGTTATGCGTAGACGTCGTTTTGTAAACTGCAGTTGTGGAATTGTCATATACCGAGACTAACATTGCATTGGGATTTATATCCTTGACGAGTTACACTCTTATCCTACCGCAAATATAACCATTGACGTCAGTATTAATAGATAGGAATTGCACCGTAGAAGAGCTGGTATGCACTTCTAACCAAAACCAGTTTTTCGGCATAAAATTTAAAGATGGTTTTAAGGAAGGTAGAGAAAGTGGTGTTGATAGCACATGTTTTAAATGAGGTTGTTGTCTTTCAAGTAAGAGTCTCCAGAAGAGTCAAATGGAGAATCCAAGCTTGATCGTACAGTTCTATTACAGTCCTAGGTAATACTAGCACCCATACACCTGTATTGACAAAAAAGATCCTTACTGTAGCCCCATCTTTAGTTACTATAAACCAGCCAATGTCTGGAAGTGAGACTCAGTCCGGTATCACTAATTTTTTAACGTTTACAGTGTATTGGAAATGCGCAATGCACTGTACCGCCATTCATACA
Organism: Carybdea cf. marsupialis auct. non (Linnaeus, 1758); assembly: GCA_010016065.2. Taxonomy (NCBI): domain Eukaryota; kingdom Metazoa; phylum Cnidaria; class Cubozoa; order Carybdeida; family Carybdeidae; genus Carybdea; species Carybdea cf. marsupialis auct. non (Linnaeus, 1758). The sequence goes on from JAAAKL020015168.1 coordinate 2,204, forward strand.
ACGCTTCATATGCATATTCAGATAACAGAAACCTCGATTCTATGCACTAGTTTGTTAAATAGGTTGGTTTGTTTTGAAAAGTCTACAGGTAGCTGAATTATGGCGAGAGCTGTCCATAATCAATGTTTAATATCAAATTTAAATGTGCTTTTTTGTTTTCCTCTGCTGCAGTTCATCAATTACGCACGCCCTTGCCCAGCATGGATGGTGTGATGTCCTTTCAGAATTTTTACTGACTGAAGAGTACGACATTCTGGAAAAAGTACTGCAAGCCATTAAAGAATCGAAAGAAGACTGTCATTCTAGTTTTAAAGTATCAAAATTTGCAAAGCGGATTGACGAAGTAAGAAAGTTCTTAGAAGGAAAATATGAAGGCGAGACGGATAAAGAATTTAGAGAATATCTTGGTGGTCTAAGAGACATTGCAGCCAGTGTAATATCTGTGTAAATTTGATAAACTAGCATTCTTTGATAGTAAATTATTCACTAAAATATTTGTAATATAGGTTCTTTGTACCTAGATAGGATTGAAGTTGGATTAGCTTTCCCATTGATGCAGGCATCTTGTTTATGTTCACATTTGCTACAGTTGAAATTCAGACAGCCTATAGACAATTGTAATTTTGTCTCATACGATGGGCGTTCTTACCCCTCAGATGGTTTAATGTGCTCATTGTTGCACGAATACATTATTCCAACGAGTATTGCTACACCTTTTTCATGTATTTATATTCTTGGACACCTGAGCATCAAAGGGCCTTCTTTTCAAAAGATAATTGAAACTTGAAGATTGTTCGAACTTTGAGTGACAAGAATTTTTGTTTCAGCTGCAAAACGTGACGAGGAGAGACCACTCATATCTTCAGGATCTGCTGATCAATAAAGTCAATGGTAATCGCGTACATATATATTTCCCATACAACTCTGGTTGCTATAAATTTGATTGAACAGAAAATTACCCCCGTACTGTGTGTTACTAGTGACAGTCTATTAATCTGAATAGACAAGGTCGCGGCCCTGGAATTGCAATGGAAGTTGCATACCGCCAATAAACACTCTTTTCACCTTTTTTGTGCTCCATATGATTCCTTTTTGTTCATTTTTGTATTTCCAGAATGTCAACCTTACAATGTATCTTTGTCTGGTACTCATTTCAAGCCTCATTTGTCGAATGTATTTTCTAATTACCACGAAGTTTCTTTGAAATGGTGTTGAAGCACGATACACTCAGATGTAAAGTCGTTGAGGACCTAAAGGTGTCAGTAGTTACTTATGGTATTTCATGCCCACAATGATGAAAGCCCTGAATACGTCTGAGGTTCACGGGAAATTAAGCATGCCAAATTCTGAATACCTTAAAGTTATCTGGAAATGAATGGCATTAATTTGAAGCGGTAAATTCTCAATTATAAGATTTGAAAGATCTTATTAAAAAGAGTATCTTATCAGCAAATGTTGTCGCTTTTGACTGTGTTCGGCTGTTGCTTATTGCCTCCCTTCTATTGTTGCTCTGTTGTGGCCAGATTGTGCAGGTCTTCGCCTGTCAAGTTTTAGACGCGATTGAAACGAGAGAAATTTACTGCTTCGCCAACAGTCGAACTGTGATACTGTCTGTGCAGTGCAGAAGTAAAATCCGATAGTAAATTGAATATGTTCAATCACGGTATAGAAGCTGTTAAGTTTACCTTCGTTTGAAACTCGTCACCAACCTAGTGTACCTTTTTGTCGATTGTTTCGTTCATGCCAGACTCCTCATATCAATGATCTACTCCGTGGTAAAAAGCATCCAGGTAGTAACCTGGAGAAGCAGCCAACGTGGAAAATGTTCAGTTCCCATTTCTAGCAATAGACGCCATTGGGAACATATCTTCCTGTGGTTTTCCATTGTGTATAGCATTTATCAACACAAATATCACAGAAACGCGGGGGTCAAGCGAATGTTTGTAACGTTAGGTCTAGAGGATATTGGCCCAACGATTTGCTGACTGATGGTATTATAGAATCGACCTTTTCTTGCCCTCCCTTTGAATACCGTGTGAATAGAGCTTCCTACATACTTTACTATGACGGTAAACGTACCTGTATGCAGTTTGAAGAAGAGCCATGTAGACTGCGATCATGTATTGGCCCAAGGCTTCAGAGTCTCACAGACCACATGGTCATAATAGGTAGCTCTAGCTTCATTATTCAAATACCTGCCGTCCCAAAAGGCAAGTGCAGGTAGTATAGGCTGCAGGTAGACCCGTTCTCCATGCTGAAAAGGTTAGCTAGGAAGGACCGCAATTCTTTGCATTACAATATCCGTAATAATGTATGAAATAACATACCACTTCGATGTACGATTCTTATGAGCTCGATAAAAGACTGCTAGGTCTTCGAGGTCAACTGTTAACTTGTGTAAGTCCATAAGTGAAACCGTTTACGTCTAGAAAATGCTAATAGCTACAAGATTACAAGGTTTCAATACCAGCCGATCTGTAATGTCTTTGAGCAAGTGCTTGAGCTTCATTTTAACAAGGAGTAAAATTTGGACGTGGCCATGATGGCAAAAGACAAAAAATGCAACGCCGCATATTCTTGCGTCGTGTATAGGGAGGTCTAGTCAACATCCAGCCCGTGTTTTGATTTAAATGCTGTCTACGTTAATGATAACAGCACTCCTCAAAGACCGGGGTGGTCATTCATGTTCATCCCGACTTTATAATTCAGAGGGCAACTCGATTCAACTAGGTCCGAAAATGCTATTAGTAAAAGTTTCTTCAAGCAACGTGGTTGCTCAGTTTCAGATACGTTTATGTTAAATGTTTATTAATTTGATTAACAATCTCAGAAGCTGAGATGTGCTGTTGGTAAAAATATATAGCGTTGAACAATGCTAGTGTCGACTACATGTAAATTGACGACGAAGAATTATTGGTAAAGAAGGTACAATTTATCAAAGTAAATAGCTTTTTACTTTATTCAAATACATGAAACATCTATAAGCTTTCTCGAGAAAGAAAGAAAAGGATATTCACCAGCTGGGGTTTGCGGTTCGTACTTAAATGTTTTTTCAGCTTGAAAGCAACTGTAGATGATTTACAATACTAACAGTTAAAATTGGTAGGTACGGAAAGAAACTGAACAGACTGTTGTTTACAAAAATGTCTGGGTTTAACATTCTTCAATCTTTCGTTTAATCAGATATCTTTTAAAAGTCACTGCTTTCGAATTGGCATCACACGCACTTCAGGTATCACTTTAGGATAGCTAACTCTTCTCTCAGGATCGACCTTTGTACCCGGAGAGAAATGTACAGTAGCTGCGTTCTTTGCTCTTCTTTTCTCTGCCTTCAGCTTAGTTTTTTGTCTTCTTCTTTTCTTCTCATCTTCTACTTCATTTAATACTGTCAATAATAGATCAGATAATTCATCTATTTTCGACTGAATATCAGGGATTGTACTATCAAGCTTGTTTGAAAGGCGTTCTACTTTAGAATGTATATTTTGTAAGCTAAAGGCCGTTGCTGAGTTTGTGCTTTGATCATTGTATATATTCCCACTAGAGTGATCATGGATGGTCTTCTCAATTCTATTGACTGTTTCATTTATTTTGTAAGTCATTTTCTTAAGATCTGAATTGGCATGAGTAGTGATATCATCGTCATAGTAAAGTTTTTCTGGAGCGCAGGTTTCATGAATTTTGGATTTCGCACGTCTAAGTCTTCCAGGGGGTAAATTTAGTTCCAAATTAAGAATGGCGGTAGCCCGAAGCATCATTGCTGTAGATTTTGCATTGTCATGTACTCTTTGAAAAGTATCGGAAAGCAATGCAATGAACAAATTCAGGCAAACGATTCCTGAAAATACGATGTACGTGCCACAGAGAACCTGAGCCATGGTTTTATCGAATGTCGTTAAGTTATCGAAGCTATAATCTCCAATGACTGAAATTTGCAACATGTTGTAAAACAAGGTTTGTGCATCGGAGTAGCCATTCACGCCACTGCTTCCAAAAATGGCCCAAAATGCAGCTGCATACGGGATGTAGAATTCAAAGAACAAAAATCCAAATTTTAGGGAATCTTGTATCACATGTTCTAGCATAACAACAAATGGTCCCAGAGTTCGAAATGGTCTGACAAACTTCATCAAACGTAACCACAGAAAAAACAACATAAAAGTGCCAAGTCGCACTTCCACTTTCTTAGTTGTTTCCGTTGAATGGAAAATATTGACCACGTGACAAGAAATTAGACCAATAACAAAACAGTATGTCAACCAGTCGAAATAATTCCACCAATCGACAAAGTAGTTAGGTCTTTGATCTTGCAATGCTTTAATTTCTCGCTCTATGTAACTACGTTCCTCAGGCCATCTGGGATGACAGTATTGCAGATCTCGCATCAATTCCTTCTCTCTCCATAGGACGTATCTGTTATATTGACGCTTTGATGTTACATACTCGTGAATCTCTCCCTTTATCCATAGAAGTAATCCAATGACTACTATAGTTTCTAGTACAATTCTATACCATTTTTCGGAGATTGGAGTGTACATCGATCCTTGATTTGTGGGTGCTAGGCAAACAAGTATAGTCCAGATAATACAGAGCAGAAAATTTCCGATTGCGTAGAGCCAAACGCCATACCTGGCAAATGCCTTCCACTTAATGTCCGTGAGCCGCCGAAAGACTGGATGCATTATGACAGCAAATTGTCTTTGTTCTACGGCTTCCTGGAAAGCACTCTTTGCAAACTCGGATGCCGGATCCGATTCCAAAAAGTTTAGGTAAAAGTACTGCAGCCTGTTTGCTCGATCTGTGATGTGGAACTGGTCCAAAGCTTTGAGTGCCTATGCAAAATAGAAATGTAGTTAGTAGTGAGAATTAATGGATATGGCATGATTAAGACTGACTTTTAAAAGACAAGTAGCAATGCTGCATGGTCAAGAGAACTTAAACTTCTTAAATGAAGAAGTGTCAAATAGACAAGATTAATGTCATACCCTGACCTGATTTCTCTTCTACGCTCGTTGATATATGAATAACAATAACACGGTGAATATTAGTAATTTAAATATGAAACCAGGCAGGATTATTCATTCATCCCTTAGCTACAGAAGCTAAGTGCATTTTTGGATTTAGAGATGATAAAGTCACAACACTGTAGTAAGTTAAGAAATACATAACACCGCTCAAATATCTACTGTTGGAATGCCGTTAACTATCAAAACATAAGCTTATTTTTTGTTTGAAAGAAAATAGACATAGAACTGGGTGCATAAAAGGGCATTCTTACATGTAGCTTACTTGATTTGTGCCAAAAAAATAATTTGTTCTTAGTAGTTATGTTGATAGACCATTTGTGTTCCTATGGATGACTCTTTATAGAGGGTACGTATGACTTCATCATAACAAAAATTGCATTTATTGAAATTAGTTTTATATAAATCCTAGGGAAAGTCAGAGAGTTTCAAGAAAATTGTCCCAATCATTTTCTAAGATATTAGAGTAGGGTTATGGAGCGCACATTCACACCACACCCTTGTTCAACAATATGCAGCTAAAAAAGAGGTCCACAAATATATGTCTCTTCAATTTCGTCCTTTGTACAAAATGTGCATGGAGCATACTGTGTTATGGCAATACAGCACTTGTATACCGTATCGTTTATTACAGGATGTAGAATCAGAAGGAGCAGATAGCTCATTCTGTTAGGTTGAAAAAGCTCTTTTACGTATGACTCTCTTCAAAAGCTACGAAGTCTTTTGATACAAATATTTTAACCTAACAGAACGAGTTGTCGGCTGCGTCCGATTCTAAATTGCAAGATTCCAGACAGAGACAAACATAACAGTACGCCTGAGGAGAGCAGATGTAACGCATCTTTTCGAGGTAAGGCGTAATTTCTACATTAAGATGTTATGGGAGTGCTGAATTTACGTTAACTATAGGTTAAGTTTGATAAATCAGAGTAACCCTGTTCAATTGTTCAACAGTCTTTAAACATACTATCTCTTATCGTCTTACCACTATTGGCATCTTGTTGATCATTAGTGCTATGGCTGACATTGAACTTGAATCAATAACTCCACAATGAACTCCTTCTTCGATCAGTAAGTGACAGGTTTCTGATCTGTCTAGCTCAGCAGCTATCTAGAAAAAATAGTCACAGGGAAGGGAATATCTTAGAATATTATTTCTACACTAGGTTGAAGCAGAAGTTGCTAATGATAAGTACTTATTGAATGATCCGCAAAATCTGTCGTACTGCTTACTTCTTTATTTAATTTTTGAAAGTACAAAGGGAAGTGACAAACCCAGAGGACATCTTGAATGGAGAAGGAAAGGGTTTTTTGTCGGATGCAGTTTTGAGGTATTGTTTTTTGGATAACACCCGAGAAACATGGTGAAACGGTCGTACCAGTGTGACTTCAGTAACTGTCGCAAGCAACGTAGAGTCTGTAACTGTCGCAAAAGTTAACAAACAGAAGTCAATATCTGATCAAGGAGAGAAGAAGTTGAATTACAAAAAACTTCAAAGTCATCAGTTTGGAAATTGTGAATTATTGTCAATGAAGCAACACCCATTCGAATGGGAAATTTTGGAAAAAATCGAGAGAAGGAAAGTATTACTTAGTACCTTTAAACCACCTCAAAGTATTTTGCCAAACAGTCGATTATAGATATTATCTAAACTCAACTGTGGAGCGTGTGGTCTAAAAGCTTGGCTTGTAAACTACTGACCTGGGTTCGATCCCAGCGCTTTGAAGCTTTGACAACTTTTCTTTACCATAGTCGCGGAGCACACCCAGTCCATGTGAAGGAAATTTGGAAGCCGGAAACTCAAGAAGCCCTTCGGATGGATTGTACCTCTGTTTGGATAGACTGGCCGTGTCACACATGTGTCATGCTGAACATGCTTGAGGACCAGCTGAAGGGTACAAGGTACTGTGGTGTATTCAGCCACTTTCACACTAATTCGTTTAGTAGGTTGCTCAGATGATCAAACAGTTAAGCTCTCATAGGTCGCATCGACGCGAAAATTCATCAGATCAAAGTCAACTTATATAAGCTGATGTCAAACAGGTTACTCCATGGCCTGGGTAAATGGAGTACAATGTCCAAGACATTAAAATGAGAAAGCCAAAAAGAAACAAAGATATCATTGATGAAGTAAAATAAAGAGAAGAGGTAACGGAATTTAAAAGGAGAGGAGTGGAATGACAAAAATCCAAAGACAGTTGATAGAGCAAGAGTGGAAACATCATCGAAGATTCGTTTTTGCATTGTCTGTCACATTTGAAGCATAGCAAGAAGTATACATTTCAAAAATTTTTTTTGTTGCAAAATGAATACAGTTGTAGAGGGTTATTTCCAAGATCCCAACGATGTGATATCAGCACCAATGGAACTGCACCAAATACTACAGCATTGTCTTTAGTTCTGCCTCATTCTTGTGACTTACACCATTTTGGTGAAACGGATGTACTCAGGTGCTTAGCCAGACGAAGAGGGGAAGGGAGGAGGGCGAGACGATTGAGGAATACTGCATGGGAGAAAAAATCTTTACATACAATAAGCTTCTTATAATAAAGTTGTAACCTACTTGTAAAGGTGTTCTACTCTTGTAGTCGACTTCATCAGTAGATGCTCCTATCCGAAGAAGTTCAGCCAAGGACTTACACGCATCATTTTTGGCAGCGAAGTGGGTAGGAGTTTGGTATTCTCCGAGTGTTCTTGCCTTGACATTAGCACCATTTTGGATCAGAAAATTAACCATCTTTGGGTAATCAACTGCAGCTGCAATATGTAAGGGCGTTCGCCCATATTTGTCTGCTCTGTTAACATCTGCACCTAAGTAAAAGAAATATATTTTGCAAACAATCAACCATTTCAGGATATATATCATCCTCGTGGACACCTGCAGCCGCCCTTTTCTAATCCAGGACGACACTACAAAAGCAAGCAAGACGTGCAGTGACAAATATGATTTTTATAAAGTTATATAGGGAGCCCTCAATAAAACACTGAGACTATACATTAATGTCGTGAAGGGAGATTTCAATATCACATTGCTGAGAATTGCCAAGACTATGAATCAATATTTTATTCTCATGATTTATCTGGTAAGATAAATGATATTGGGTTTGCTTAATACTGTTTTGCAGTCTAACAATATAAGTAGTTGTAATTCTGTATGAAATTATAAGCAAATTTGTAAATTCACGTGGTTATTTCCAGATCCCTAAAGAAAAATAGTTATTAGTAGCAGTAGATGGACCTTGACCTATAGTTTAAAACAATGCCAACTAACAACAAGCTTATGCTTAAATTTTGAAGCAATCAAAATAGCAGAAAAACACATTATCCCAACCAAACGTAGATTTTGAAAACAGTGAAAATGCGCAGTGGATGAATATCATTATAACGGTGTTATTCAGACAAGGAGGTCGCAAAACGAAATTGCCCCGAAGAATATGAATATCTTATTTTTCAGAAAATAATGTTAGTTGTTGAATCGATTGAAGATTGGACAATTTTTATATAATTGTTGTAATATCCAGTCAAATACTGATGAAACTAAAATGGATGTAAAGGCAAAGAGTGGGAATGTCTGCGCAGTATCTATCAATCTTCGATGTATCTGAACCTCTAAATGAATACACTGCAGCGGAATAACCACGAGAAAAATAGACGGCGTGGCGAAGACATCAAAATGGTACAATTCAAATGTTTTCACTGAGAACTAAACAGTAAAACCAAGAAAACAAAGAGAGTGAAAATTATTTTATCCGTGGAAACTATTCTTAATAGTATCACACTACAGGCACCCACTCATTGGAGGGGCGTGCTCTAACTACCGAACTTTGATGATAACATGCTATGTTTTGTTAGTCGTCAAATAAGAAAATATTCAAAATGTTCAGCTATGAAAGGGTATTCATCTGCATGTAAACAAGTGGCAAGGTAACTTCCAGTGAAACGAAGTTACATGGAAACAAGGATGGATAAAAAAATGCATTTTAGTTTGACTTGTGTTTAGATCTATATCCGTTACAACATTTCACGCTTATAAATACATTTGGACCGTTAACAAATGAAAGAAACAACAACATTTTCTTTCTTTAAGATTGATATTACCTATACTACTTACAGTTAGCTGCTGCTGTTACTACTACTACTACTTGCAGTTAGCTACTGCTGTTACTACTACTGCTGCTGCTGCTGCTACTACTACTACTACTACTACTACTATTACTACTACTACTACTACTACTGCTACTACTACTAGTATTACCACTACTACTACTACAACTACTACTACTATTACTACAACTACAACTACCACTACTACTACTACTACTACTACTACTACAACTACTACTACTACTACTACTACTACTACTACTACTACTACTACTAC
>JAAAKL020015169.1:0-11609 GCA_010016065.2 Carybdea cf. marsupialis auct. non (Linnaeus, 1758)
GCTATTTATTAAAACACTGAGACGTGATCGAGAGGATTGATAGTGTGGAATATTAACTCATGAGTGAAAACTTTGGTTACTCTGTAATTAGTATTATCGGTGCGTTCATATCTAGTTGTTTTAACTGGAAATTAAAATTTGATGTTTTAGTAATAAAGTAAAAACCAGGAAAATAACTAGTTTATATCCATGCCGCGGCTTGAAGATTGAACTTACCGAATGTCCTCAAGTGACGTCAACACGCCATTTCCATCTCCAATCCTGTTCCTAGCTTCTAGATTTAGGTTAACTTGAATGACGTCATATGAATACAAGGTTTACACACTTGCAAGATTTCAAAACCGGTTTCCATAGCCTTGTTTCTGCTGTAGGGGGAACAGCGATGTTTGCACAACAACTGCAGTGAAGATATTCCCCTTTTACCTCGTTGGTAAATTCAGTCAAAGCAACCAGCTTTCTTCAATATTTGTTACTTTCCTCCCGCCATCGAAAGTTTCTACTGGTCGTTCACCTTGTGAATTTGTTACCGGAACTTCGTGTCTTGTATTTCGTTTTATTTTGACATTCTTGTTCTGTTATCTGTTATATCTGTATTGTATGTCCTTTAAAGTATCAAAGCCTCACTACGTATTAATGCACATTTTGTTCTCAACCTCTTATTCAGTTGGAGAATAATAGCTTTAAGCTATTGCGTCCGGTGATAGTGGTCAGTGGAAAAGAAGCGAATAAGCTAAATAAACTTCTGGACAAGTAAGATGACCTGTTCCTTCTTTAAAAATTCCTTTCTGAATCGTGAGCACATTATTGGCCACTTTAAAGAACAGGGCGTTTTTAATACTTTTGAGTCACACTTAGCCTCAATCGCTTTATGTATAAAGGACTTCTTGCAAGGCGGTATGCGCCTGTAGACAATCATTCTTACTTTTTACGCATTGGTAGGAGTTGGCATCTGTGTTTTCATGTTGGAAGATATAAATTCAGCCGTACAGTAATATATTGACGTACGAAGATAGGTACATAGAAATGTGTATAGGTTTATGAACAAGTAAATAGTTAATTGACGTTATTGCCGTAGTTGGCAATGCAACATTTTGGAATCATCAAAGCAATAATAACAGCACACTGAGTTTAATTATTCGAAGTTTCACACCCTACCCATGATCGTTAGACATGTTTACGTATTTGAAAATTCCTTTTCGTAACTTTAATTTACTTAAAAACTTTGACCTTCCTCCGTACGGATGTTTTACATTCAAATCTTTCTCAAAATTATTTGTAAAAGCCGTTTACTTAATACATGAACGACAAACCTTTCCGATCAATTTTATATGACCACGATGCCTCTTCCGCACCCACCCTCCACGCCCATCCCAAGACGTTAATCGAAAGTGGCCTTCGTTGTACTGTTCGGATATTAAAGTGGAAGACACTACAGTATAGGTACTGTACACGAAGCTACAGTATAAACCCTGCTACCAAGTAGCCTCTTTTTCGGTACATAATTGGTAGCCTGCTACGTAAGGCCTGGCTGTAAACTACCGTATCTTGAAAATCAGATCAGTTGAACTCAATTCTGCTGTAGGATGCATTGAACCAGTCAAATTGAAGATTGATACTCGCGTCACATAAACCAAAATGTCATTGTCAGTACCCGCTCTCTTCATTTACCGCAGCTATTATACTCTATTCCTTTTTTTTTGCTTTTTGTTTTTTGTTGTTTTTTAAAGAAGTTGCTCTTAACAAGACTTAAATGCCACTGACACGTTGAGAGCTACAAAAAAGGAAAGCAATAGAAAAGACAAGTTAATTAAGTGAAAGATTAAGCTAACAGATACCTGTTACTAAGAACCTTGAACCGATTAAAATGGAAATGGGCGTTCAAGGGATCTGATTAGATCAGTGACAGGAAAAACATTTTCATGGTTCCAAAAGCACATGTTTTGAAGCTTGGTTTGTAGCAAAAGGTTCGTCGTTTATTTGTTTTAAATTATTCGCCAATGCAACATGGTGGCCAGCAGATATGTACCATTTTGTGTCATCAGCTTTACGATATCGGTCCTCATTCTTTTAAAGAGTCCAACCTTTAATTCACTGATGCCCTGATGTTATCTTCCCAGGCAAAATAGGTGGTTAAATAATGGTGCACACTGCTTCATCATTTTATGTAGAATGTGGTAATTCTTTTCTTCTTTTAAGTTTGTGTTGTCGACTTTTCTCTCTTACACTTAGTGTGATCGTGACTTTCTGTCGGTTCTCAGGCATGCACATATTTTTAGGTCTGTTTATATACCCAAGAAACAACATCGAACATAACAAGATGAATTAATATGGAAATGGCGTAACGGCCGTAGCTTCCACGTAGCCTGTTTACGAGATAGAAATCCTAAAGTAATCCCATATGTTTTTTAGCCACCTATATGGAATGTTATTACAATTAGGAGACATCATCAACCATGCCATTTTACACATTATTTGCCTTCCAAAAATGCTTTTCAGTTTCTCCGTTTGTGTACTTACGCTGCACTATACGCCTTCAATGCATAGTGTTGTTCCTGGACAACAACTTCAAAATGTAAGGTCATTGGTTATATGACCATTATAAACCAATAATGTTGTGTCATAGTTATTAAACCACGTCAGCCTATGTTCATAGTTCTTCATTTGGTCTTTTAACGCGTTATTTGTGAAAGACTGAAGCACGATGGCTCACAGTTGCTCAGATTAATTTTGGTTCAAAGATAATGCACTTTACACGAAGGAGTTGAATGATATACCGATGTTTTCTTGTAGAATCGAAACTATGTAAAATGTATAAAGGATTAAAAATTGGTTGTATATGTATGCATACTTGAAGGTATCTCATACCACGAATGGATATTTAGAACGTAAACATTTTTAAGTAATGCAGTGGTTTTTAGAGTTTGCATAAAATACAGAATGGCTTCCCTAAGCATATACTGATTTTCGTCATATCTTTGAAATCTGGTGCTAATTTTAATTGTTTTACCTTATGACAGGCAAAGGCTAGCCAGAGCTAGGATACAATTTTCAATGAGTAAACACAGAACACAGGTAAGTTCTAATTTGCTGTTGATAGTGTTACATACAAAAGGGCTGAAATCTTGCTAAAGCCATAGCTTCATCAACTAGTGAGGAATGGGCCAGCAATGGGGTGGGGAGAACTAGTAGATGGATTTCCCCAGACCTTTGTCATATTTAAGACCACAGCTATACTTCAACAAATAATTGAAGGGTAAGCATAAATCCTACAGAGTTTAAGCTAGCCAATTAAAGTAGATAAATAAATGATGTAAATTCATATCTTCTAAATTTCAAGTGAAGCAAATGAAGGTAATTTTGTGGAGGGAAAAGACGACGCACCCGTCCTGTTTACCTCGAGTTTCAAAGTTACTACGTCTGTGTAATAGACGTCGGACTTGCATGACCATCATATAGTGTTTACCATTGGACCGCCGGCCTGAGTCGATGTTACCCTAGCGGGTTAGCCGATGGTTGGTAGGGATCTGCTGAGTACATGAAACCGAGTTCATGGCGCGTTCTTGGATTCTTGGTGGTGAAAGTAACCTGCACACTTGTGACAAATACTGCTAGACGCTCCTTGGATTCAACACCTGAAGTACATATGAAGAATTGTAACATTTGCAAAAGACGTCTTGATATCATTTTAAAGAGTATTATAATAGAAGTTAGATGCCGCTGCTTACTATCACTGTTTACTACTATTTTATTTATTTTGGCTGCTTGCGAGACACGAGATAAATTGGCTAGAAAACGTTAACAACAAAGCAGAGACAAAAGTCCGTGCCCTGAAATAAAAACCGCGGGAAATTGGTGGCCATTGGCTTTTGTCAAAGGATTGAAATGGCCTGCATTCCTTCTCTTATTTCTTGCTGTTGTTTATGGTGCATTTTGAGACGTATTACAACAATGCCTTCTCGATCTTTCCTTTTAAATTGTTTGTTAGATAAGTTAATTGCGGATTATTGTCGGATTTGCATGTCAAATATTCGATGTGAAAGTCCTGCGTTCAGTTAACAAGATCTTCTAAATTTCGCTGTTTGGTAGTAGTAGCTGAACGTGTTTATATTTGCAGTCCGTTTATCTCTAAACAAGTGTATCATGGACCGTTGATATTTGTAGCAGGAGATAACTTGCTAAAATATAATGTTTCCGATGATCCTCGTGCTGATTTCTCTTTTTATCACAATCTAAAATTTTTATCATTTGTTTGTATCGTTGCCACTAGTAATTGGCAACTTAACATTGCGGTTTCTGTTCAACTAGCCTACCATTACCATGAAATAATTGCAGAAAGGTGCTCTGTAATCCTCGGGGTAAGAATTATTTCATAATACGATCCACGGCTTTCTTTTTGCAAATCGTTCTTTTGAACTCAAGTTCAAGGATTTACTTTAATTGGATGATTTGCCTGCCCAAACGAAGGAACAGGAGAAGAGCTTAAGTTTGAAAAACCGACACGACTGTTTCATGAGCTGTAAATTGTCAGTTGTAACCCCATAGGCAGAAGAGAAACGTCTTTTCAATTGTGTAGTAACTTTGGGACAGGCGTTTTAGGAACCCTCGTTTTTAAATCGCTCTTACAAACGAGGTTGGAGTCTTTTTGTGTTATTTAAAGACCAAAAAGTAAAGGGATGGAATTATTAATTCTCGCTTTTAGAAGCCAAGTCTTTAAAGATGTACATTTCCTATTTGCAGGGAGTTCTTTGAAAGTATAATAATTTTATGCTATTAAAAGGCGGCTTAGGCGACGAAATTATTGTTATCCAAACGCTTATCTGACATTCAAGTTATATTTTGACATATCTTTGATGCTTGGTTGGTGTACTGCTTCAAATAAGCGACAAGCCTTCATACAATGTACACACACCCATTCACACCGACACATGTGCAAATATATACACGCACAAGCAGACACGGACACGCGTACACTCACAAATATACATAGACTCGACATCATCTTATACGATAGCGCCAATTCAGACACCAAAACACACACACGCACACAGGAACACGTATATGTCAACGGGGACGACGTCCACTAATATGCAAATGCCATACATACACTTACAGCAACAACAACAGCATTAACGACAACAAAAGCAACGAAAACAACAAAAGTAATAATAACAAAAGAAGCAACATCTCTCCAGTAAATAGAAGACTTCTTACGTCGCTTTCATCGCTGGTGAAATAGTAGCAACCTCAGAATACTCAGACGTCGGCTAATTTTCAACACAATGTTTAACACATTGTGTCACAGATACAGTTTGATTTATGATTTGCTTCCGTTTCGTTAGATTCGAAGGCAATCGATAATGTCGGTCTTCCATCATCCCTGTTCTAGGTAAAAAGGCCTCGATGCGGCGCTACGCAACATATATACGCCCGCTTGCGCCATATAGACAGGAGTACAAGCGTGCCCTACCGTAACCAAAACTCTCATACCCTAAGCTTCATCAACTCTATTCGCACAGATACAGATCCGTTTCTTCACAGATCAGGTCGTATTACCATAGAAGGAGCTGTTGTTTTAGCCATAGACACTTGAGAAAGCAGGTCAGATCCACTTGGATGCAATTCCGTATAAACTGGGTCTATACGTACCACCCGTAGTGTTTGGATGAAGTTCTTACAGAACTCAGGATGCACTCAGGGTATTCCAAGCCATATTTTGTTTTCTGGGAAGTAATTTATGACTTTTGAACTTCCTTTACAGCAACAGAGGTCGAATGAATACTTCGATATGGGAATCTTCATGGCCTTCTTTGTGCTCGTCTCACTTATATGTTTAGTTCTCTTAGTAAAGGTAAGTGACTGTGAATCATAATTTTTCAAATAGAAAGCGATATTCTTCTAGCTAATATGATATACAAGTGCCAATTTACAGAGCGAAAGACTACACATGTAGCTTATGTCTGTTGCGTAAGAATGTTCAATATCTTCATGAAAAGCTACACTGCTTGAACAACCTGTCACAATAGAACAGGGAAGCTTGAGAAGGCTAAGCTCCCCATAAATTCCAAGTCTCCACTTTTCGCCTCTTACAACATCTAGGGTGTGACGCCTCACATTAAGGCGAAGCCGCTTCCCCACAAAATATTCTCTCACCTTCACTGGTAGTAGTACTTTTTAACTGCATGTACATAGGCCTCCTTGAAGGTGATTGATGCTCGAGAGCAGGGTAGTACCCAGATGTACTCCAAAAATCACATAACAATGCCCCCAGTATGCAACACGACCATGGTACGATCCTCTCCTCCTGTCTCCTGTCCACTGTCATGGGTGATCATGCCATTTACAGTACATTTTATATGTGATGCGTATCTTGGAGGTTAAGTTAGTTAAAGAGTCCGCAGCCGCAACGACGTCTCGCAGCGTAAAAGGGATTGACAACCGATGAAAGTCCTCTCCTCGAATCGCTCAGTTCTGCTTAATTTGATCATGTTATCTTGTGGCTGGTATACAATTCTTGCAAGAGAACTTCGACAATACGTGAGAATGGGTCTTATTTGAAACGGCGTAATCTTAAAACGTGATGTCAACTGGGTAGTTTCTTGCAGGAAGAGAAAAACATGACGGAGAAGGTGATATGAAGCGGTCCATTTCTTTCGCGCATGAGGGAAGGAAATGTAATAATCAAAAGCGATACAAAGAACGCTGTTGCTTTCAGAAAGAGGGTTAAAAGCATATTTCTAAATCCTCTTCATATCGCAGGATTTCCTAACGACTGTGTCAACTCTGGTTATTGGTGGAGATGGTTGGCCGACATTGTTCATGGTAGAGTGCCTTCATAATGATAAGCGGGTGATCTTGTAGGCACCGAGTCTGCAGTTGATTAATTTTTGGATGAAAGCAAATGTAGTATATTGCTACCAGTTGCTGATTATTACGCGAGTACTCTGAATTTTAAATCTAGACGAAGGTATGCCACGCCCACCTACTAAATTGTAACTTACTCTATAGAGGTCACAAAACCATGTTGATAATTAGGAATAAGAGAACCTAGACTGTTTTTTATTAGGAGAAAGCTACGAACGACATGGCGTCTGAGGATTATCAAATATTTGTCAGTTATAAGCTTTCGTAATTTATTTCAAACCTATCAGAGAAACCTAAGGCTATTGCTCTTGGTACAGTGCGAAATTACATATGTCGCCATTGTAATCCAAACATTCCTCTTTCGCTCTTTGCTATTGCGTTCTTGAGCCAGTTCAATGTTGACACAGGTGTTGCGGATAGTAGAAGTGAATAGCTCAAAATAAATGCGCGGCGCAGGCGGAAAGGAATTTCCCGTAAGGAACAGAGGAGCCAGTAAACTTGCTTGTTTTTCTCTCTTTAATACGAAGTCCTTGATACCTTGGCCTTACTTTTAAGATTGCCTCTGTTTTCAATGCCAAGATAAGTCGCATCTTCATTGCATAACAAAGAATACAATACCTTGTGATTGTCCAAGCTGCTTGGTTTCCCTTGAACACAAAAGAAAACGTATGGTTCAGTTCCAGTGATGGTAGATTCCAGTTGCACCCAATAAATCAAATACTGTTTGATCATGTCATCGTTTTCTTTTTAAGGTTCGTCTGACCCGCTTCCTTAGAACGGTGATTGAAGTTTTTTAAATGTCGGTTGCTTAATTTATCATGGGGATGTTATAAATGTCATTTGTGAATATAAAAAAGGCTGCTTTGCAGATTTTTAAGAGAAAGGGGTAAATAAAAGGGTATTAGTAAGACTTTGTTGCTGACGGGCTATTCAAATTATAATATAAGTATAATCTAAATAAAAAGAGGTTGAGTATGAAGGGGTTAACTTGGTTTTGCAAGAAGAAAGAAATAAGGGAAAATGAGTTAGTAAAGGACAGAATATGGAAAGAAAGGAAGTAAATGCCAAATTTGAGAACTGGAAAACAGGATGAAGGGTATTTTGGAAGGGTAGACTTGTTGGAAGAGTAGATTCAAAATATGAGGATACGAACTAAGTAGTAATAGAGCATTGTGTAAAAAGTGTCATTCTAAGGTTCCATTTGGGACTTATTGGATCTAAGATCTAAAGATCGTAGAACCTGCACAGAATGTTATTTCATTTTATTTAGGATATTAAAGTTTAATCTAAGTAGAAATGTACTCTCTATGTTATGAAACGGAAGCAACATTTTGTTCCCCAAGCCATTTTTGCACGTGCGGATCTTGTTCTCCATGGCAAAGAGGTTGACCCCTCATAATTTCTTGTCTTCGATACTTTTTTGTTTTTGGAAGATATTTCTGATTTCCTTCAAATCCTCAAGTAAGCTTTGTCCGCGAGTACGGGGTGCTTTTTAATCAGATATTATGACGGTAGCCGACCTTGAATGAACACCGAAACTTATGTAGGGAGTCGTTCTCCCATTCGAGTATAAACGATTTCGTCTGTAAAATGATAACTTTGTATGGTAATTGTGATATGCACCCATGATCAAATCAGAGGATGCGTTGCATGATTACCTTTCGAACGTAAAAGTCTTATCCTTTTTGTATGGAAAAGCTCACAAAGCGTAATTACTTTACATGTATGTTTATTAGCGTGCAGTAAGTGATGTTTATTTTCATAACATATGAAACCCTGTGGTATTATTATCATTATTGATCTCTTTTTCAGATCAAATGGAGGCAGAAAAGGAAACAAACTTCGTTGACCCGAATGGCTCTTCAAGCGATTTCAAGAATGGAAACTCGAAAATATACGTCTCCATTATCTTCAAACGGAAGTCAAGGTTCACAGCACAGTCTGAATACAGTATACAGCTGTAACAGATGGCCGACATATGACATCAAAAGTTGTGCTATATGTTTAGAAGAATTTACAGAAGGACAGGTGAGAAAACATTCATCCAATAATCTCTTTAGAACATTTTTTGCGTTTTTGCCCTCTCCAGTTCATGGACTGGGTTCGAGGCAGATTTGTTGCCACCTCTTGGTACACATAAAAGGTGTAGCCGTTGAAAACGTGTATTGTCACGTGTGAATAAGGGTCTTCCTTGACATGAAGTTTGAAGATGGCAATGGGTTAACGAGAGAAGTCTTTTTATTACTAAAAAGGAGTTTTGAGCTCGTTACATTCCTTATGACAGGCAATACTCCTTTTAACTCACTTTAGTAGAGGAGCAAAGTCTGTCAACAACATCAGTGTGAAGCATTCAAATGCTTACTCATCGTTGGACTGGTAGAATTTACAAAAGATCAAAAGGTATATCTTTGCCTGCCTATTCTTAACATAGATGAACGAGAGGTAGGGCAATGATAAAATTTTCCTGGCTTCGTAGGATATGGTTGGAGTCGTACTTAATACTTAATAGTTATGAGGGAGAAAGAGAGACAGCACTGGTATCAAATATTTATCTGTAATAATGAGGTTTTCTATTCTCCATTCTTTCACTTTTAATTAAATTTTAGCACCGTTTAAGAACGTAGGAAATTTGTATTTTAGTACATCACGGAAGTTGACGTAGTTTTATTAATGAAGGTATTTTGACGATAATCGAGACGAGAGTAAGGAGCCGCCGTTTGACTTGTTTTTTTCAAAAGTGAAATGTCCTTTTATTTTTACGTTGTAGGATATTCGAGTGGTTCCCTGCCGTCATGAATTCCATACATCGTGTGTCGATCCCTGGCTTCTTTCAAACTGTACATGTCCGCTGTGTATGCTAAACATCGTAGGTATGTTAGCAAGTTGAATTAAGGCAGTATGCTGTCGAACGTTTTTTAACGTACGCTGTTTTTTGAATGTAATTTTTGAATTCGGAGAAGGGGGTGAACTCATTGAAGAATGATCCTTTGTACTGAAACCCCTGCAGTCATGGGCTCACTGCTCATTTGATTGGTTTGATTTGCCATTTGAAATACTTGAAGCTGTCTATTAGGGAATGGCTAAATGATTTCTTGATTTGCTTTACAAGGCAGATATTGCTACTTTAAAATGTAGACACTGCAAGAGTTTTTTTCTTTTCTTTACACCCATTAGGTTCGCACTGTTCTTAGTAAATTATCAAGAATTTGTTTTTAAAAGTTCTCATCATTTTAAGGGAATATCTTATTTGCGCAATTTTTTCTGCTCCAAGATAGTTCAAAGTTTTATTTCGTATTTCATGATAATGATACAAGGAGAAAACTTGAGTTTGGGCATGCGTACTCGAAGCGTGGTAAAATTTTCGATTCTCGACAAGTTGCTATCGGCTTTTTCTTGCTATGGGCTTTTGTATAGTGAAAAGTGGCATAGGCATCAGTAGAGATTTGCTTACCACCCATTGACAGTGCCAGAATGTAGCACAGTAGGCAGCCTATTCTTGTATCATATTTCGAATATCCATTTGTCCGCAATCTTTCTAGTTAAGCGCACGCTAAGAGTCTCAGAATGAAAAGGTCTCAGGTGTGGCCATCTCATGCGGAGACCTGGATATTTGGGGAAACAAATGAACAGAATAATTGCCTCAATCGCCTTTACTCCACTCAGTTTCTGTGTCATAGTATGACACTCCTCCTGGCGGCCCTAGGTGTGCGCGGTTACTGATTTAAACGGCGATTAGCGAGAACTGCAAGCTCCCATGCATAGTGCTTGAGATTGTGCATACTATAAAACAGTAAAGGCATGGTGCAACTTCATCCTTCGTCTGCGAGCAGATTATAAGATGATTGTTATAAAGATATAATGACGATGATTGACATTACTATGGGAACGCACAACATGGCAGAATGTACGAGACATGCAAAAACATGTCTTCGGCGGACTACTGAGATGACAGCATCTGATTTATGATAGCGTAGCTACTGATATATGGGGGATCTTAATGTGAAGTAATGTGGATAAATAAAACGATATGATATACTTGCTGCCATTTAATTTCCAATTTGGTCAGTAGTTGTTTTTGACAAACATTTTTCGAAGAATAGCCGACTAAAAATGTTTTTGTGGATACATTCTCGCGTGGAAGGACAAACCGATATTATTAGTACAGCTTTAGTTGTACGATTGTATTTTATCGAGTGAAGACGGGCACTGAATACAAGTAAGTCGTCATTTATGATGTTTATCCGATGCATTCTTTGATAAAAAGACCTCAGGCCTCATTACTTCATACCCATAAATACGCGGCCTAACGTTCTGCAGTAAACAACCTCAATGACTCCCTTTGCTGTCCTGAGCACATAACATGCTGGCAGTTGTCAGTCCAAGTGAATCAATTGAAACCAACTTGACAACGTTTACAACATTGTTTCCCCCGGTTTACTTGCAAAGATTAATATTTACTGTCCTAGTTACTAAAGATTCATGACAGTGTCAGCTTCAAGTCAGGAGGTCTGGCCTTTCCCAGATGCAAAATCGCCGTACGAAATATTTATACATGTATAACGTATATATAGAAACATAAAAGGCTTGGTTGCTTTGGCTAGCTTTCGGAGATCTTTTCATTCTATTCTATCCAATATTGTCTGATATAATAATTAGTGATTTTATTATAGCCATATAACACTCATCGGTGCCTCGTTTCAGAACTGAGGATCAAACAGCCACAACCAGGGATATCCCTAGTTAGCTGT
>JAAAKL020015170.1:0-11256 GCA_010016065.2 Carybdea cf. marsupialis auct. non (Linnaeus, 1758)
CCCGTACCAGACAGGTCTCATTTAAGTGCTTGGGATCGGATCCAAATGGGCTCTGATCGAAATTGAGGTTACAAAATAATTTACAGGTTTTTGAATATGCCTTTTCTAATATTACAGGTAGGTTACCTACACATACAACATATGCAACCCGAAGATTTGTTATTAACTATCATTCTTATACATACAGTAAATGAATCGAACACAATTTGTTTCAATGGTATTTGACTTATCTTATCTGATAAACGACAAACTTTCAGTTTTGAATTTCTATGACACAAGTGAATTCGTGTGAATTAAAAGAGACGATGATCATTGGCACTAACTGCAACTTGAGAGGTATTGCTCAGCTGCTGTTCTTGTCCTTTGCATCCTCTTCCCTTGATAGAATCGTCGATACTTGTAGTGTGGAACAGTGTTCTTCTCCTTTAGCAGTGGATAGCGAGACCTCTACCATATCCACAGTTATGGTAGCGCTACATCTGAGCAGACATTTGTCTACTTTACCTCGGCTTTTTGTATCTTCTCGAAAGCGCATGAGCAGATATCGGCGTGAATAACCAATAACACACCGCGAACAGCGTAGCTCTCATTACTTTTTCAGCAGGTTGTTTCAGTGCCGGATTGGTTGTCTTTTAGACTACTATTACTTTTTGATCAAGGGCACTGAAGAGGCGCGTAGTCTTGAGTACACTTTCCTCTTTATTGCACCATGAGGGTATACTCCCTAGGTTAATGTTGCATGTTCCCCTGTGACAGCGTTGTCGTCATGGTAGCCAGGTTTTATTCGTATTATTTTCGGGGTCTCTCTGTTAATGGACTTTACACAAGTCTTGAGGATATTAGTACAGCTTGGATACTCATTTTGTGTTCTCTAAGCTATTTTTTTAATGTTACGCTCGTACTGTCAATTCTTGATAGCTTGATATCTCTAACTCCCAGGAGACCAGAATAAAGTCTGCGGTGTTATATTTAGAATCTTCGAGAATTGACTAAATTTTAATGTTCAACTTAAGACTTCGTGGATGGACTTGAGACTTAGCGGAGTACCCGAGAGGGAGAGAACATTCTTCGAGACATTGAGTTTCGAGATATCGAGAGTTGACTTTATGTATTTGAGCAAATGAAATCATTATGTGAAATGTTTCAGTTACTATCTTGCCATTGTTTTCAGTCAAAGAGGACGTACTTGAAGATTGGCGAAGATCAAGATGTTTTTATCTCTTCCTCGTATTCTCTTCCTCTTATTCTCTCTCTCCTTCTGACTTCATGCTCCTCATTGTTTAACCCTTCCTTCTACCCACTTCTCTTCATTCTCGCCATTGGTCTGCTCTTTCCAGCCCGCCTTCTCCTCCCCATTAACGTTATTTGTTTTTCTTTCTACGTGAAGTTTTCATTTTCCTTCATTCTCTTTGAAATTGACTTTCTTGCCTTCCAACTCCAAATTCTCCAATATCCATTTTCTCGTTTTTCCGCTTGAATTTTCCATCGTCTTGTTTCAACTTAAATTTCCGTTGTCTTGTCCTTCTATTTGAAATATTCTCTTTCCTGCATTTAATTAGTATTGTTTTACGCTATTTTATACGTAGAGGGAAACGTTATTGCGACAACTTGAAGCAAACGCATTGGAAATCGAGGTAGGAAATCATCTATTTTGAAGTGATACAACAATGAAAGCGACCTACCTCCCCCCCTCCACCCTGTGGCGACATACCTTCAGACGTCTGAATATTATCATTCAGCTTGTGATGTTATTTGTTAAATCTTGTCTTCGCAATTCCAATAATTTATCTCTTTATCCTACTAATGCGGAGGGATGACGTCACAAATCAAAAGTTTTGGAAATAGTACCATTAGACTCCAGATACCTTAAGACGATTCTGGAATGGGTTGTTTCCCAAAATACCAGACCTGTAGAGTATATAGTGTTTAAACTAGAGGCTTTTGAATCTGAAAAATGTCTGGTTAAACTGTTTTAAAATTCCTTGGATCCTGACGTCAGGATCCAGCATCAAATAATAAGGTTTTGTCAGAGAGATTTCAGACTTTGAAAGCTGATATCGCAGTGTTGGGAAAAGGCATCAATCTCAATTTTAGCCATTAACTTTCTTCCTAATAGGGCAACATGACAATTGTGTATTTTTTCCATCATTCAAACAGTTCCAAAATCGTGAAGTCACTTCCCTCCTCATTGTGTTGGTATTAAACTTCATCTTTTTATATAGGGTGTGGAATAAAGACTATTTTAGTTTGTGACTGTCAGCCTCATTGCCTTCTTTTCACCCACAGGACACAAGGGAAACACTACAGCTTGATCGAGAAAGTGAAGACCAGAATTACAACATGTAAGTCGGGTCTTTAACGTACTGCAATTCCACCGTACGTTCTGATTGTCATGTTTGTTGGAACCACCCATCAACTGAGTGTATTCGAAACGTGGTTCTATCTAGAGATCAATTGAGGGCTTGTTTGACTGGGATTGACAACGTGAGTTCGAACCATATTCGAATCGTTCATGTTTTCCGGTTTCCAGCCTTGTCAATTTTACTAATATGCTTCAGTTCTACTTTTCGAATAGACTTTTTGCCATTTTTTCTGAAGTCCTGTCGAGGCTTGTTGTTAAAGTAAGTTTCAACTGGATTTTCTGGAGTCGATGCATGCCGATATTAAGACACTGTTTACAGAGATACAGATCCAAACAGATCCCCTTTCTAGGGGAGTAAATGGGGATCAAATCCAGTTGGATTCGAGACTATTAATGTGGTCTGAATGATCGAAATCAACTTTTCGTTCTGTCATTATTTGAGCTGCAGTGAAACGGAAAAAACGTTTGTTTATGATTTTTTTAAAAAAAATTTTTGTGGCATACTCGATTTCGGGCATAGCCTATTGCCTAGCCAGAGTGAGCAATGTTATGATTAACAATGTTATGTTATGTTGTTTATGATTATGAACGTATCGATATTTGGACGAAAATTATGAATGCAGGTCGTCTCAAAGTTACCTTATGGTGGCAATTTTCTCTGCCTCTTTTCAGTCTGTGCCAGTTTGGATCCGATCCCACGTTTTTACACAAGATCTGATCGAAACTGGTTCGCCTGTGTTCACTTATGTACATTGTCCCTAATGAGCAGTGATAGCAGATTCAAACATGTATCTACAAGATCCCGTGTAATCCCGTAGACTCTTCCGCCCGGTCCGACTTTCACCTGCCGTACAGAGGAAGACATTGTCGCAAGATCACGGAGTGTACGAGATCGCTTCCCACACATACGATGAGCACGTTTTCCCTAGGGTCAAACTGTGTTATGGCCGTGGAGTCAAAAGTGAGAGTTGTAGAATATCAGTTGAACAGTGGATGTCATCCACTAGCAAACATGTAAAGGGTACCGCAGGGCAAGACGACCAGATAGGTGCTACCACTGTCATGTACCCCTCATTGTATTTGACATTCAGAAACCCCTCAATATATTTCACATTCACAAAACAAAAAAGCAGAAATTTCTATGGTAACAGTTTCTTCCATAGAAGTGCCAAAATCTGGAACTCTCTGTCTTCAGACCGCTTTCGTCTTACTTATGATCTTGACACTGTACTCTGATATTAACCGCTATCTTCTTGGAAATTTTTTAATTTTTTGTCTGCAATTACATCTATCTTTCTGTTTACTTTTTATTTATACTTCTTTCAAAGTAAGTCAATACCTTGAAGTGGCAACCCTGCCTTATATTTATATGATTTAAAAAATATATTAATGAGATTGTAGCAGACAAACAATAATCTAACTAAGCACAAGTGGGTACTTTTCTTTTCAGGTTCTTGGATATGCTTGAAGAGAAGAAAAATGCAAGAGTAAGAAGCCCAAAAACAGATCAAGGTAAAGTATGTCATACGGTGTCGTGCGGAGCTAGTTCTTAACTGTCATTTATCTTACACCCTATCACATGATATCGTCACGTGAGCTTCTTTCCCCAACATTTGTAGAGCCGAGGCCGCCATTAAACGTAGACTTGGCGCAGTACTTGCACTCTTTGTTTCGATCCCTTTGAGAAATCCCAAAGCTGGAGAACTCCTGAAGCTGTATTAGTCATTTGAGAGACTCTCATTATGCTTTTCCAAAAAGTAGCATATGTATCGAAATGTCAAGAGATATCAACCATCTCGGTTTTGGTAGCTTGAACGTCCAAAATATTGAGATGAGATCAGTTCGCAAGTCACTCCAGAGATTATGAATGCAGGACGTAATCCATAGATGGAAACCCTGGTTGTCACATCTACATGTGTACTACACCACCCAGACATAAATTGAGCACCGCTTCTTGACGTGGAGCGCCGAAAAAAGTAATTCGAATGCAAATTCAGTCATTTGGAGTGAGAGAGAACGACGTATAAGTATGACGTTTGGGTTCGTTATTTCTCTTTGTCGAAGAAAGCAATTGATCACAAAACGAAACACTAGTGTTGCATCCTTCGCAGTTCAGTTTAAAGAGATTTCCCTACTGAACAGCACTAGCGCCGTTTTCATTATGAGGCTAGTGTAAAACATGGCATCAACGGCTTTGTTTTCTGTTGAACCTGTGTCGAGGTCTTGTCTTTGATGCTTTCCCGGCCATATTTTTGAACTATGAGACTAGTGGAGTATGTATCGTGCTTCACATTCAATCCCAGTTGTTTATGGTATGAGCCTTGTAGAATTAGTAAAGAGGTATTCATTTATCCACTATGTCAGTTGCTAACTCTTGTTGTATTATGTCTTTGTGCTAATGTGCATAGGAGCAGAAGCTTCTCTCTCCGAAGTGTTTTGGTGTAGTTGATATGTCATGATGGCTTTTGCACAGCAGGAGACTTCACACAAAGATGACCTATGTCTGATGTACATTGATTTAAAGAGCACGACTCACCCAATTTAGCAAGCGATTTAGGCTGCTATGTGGCTGTACGAAATCCAGTTTGACTTCCCAGGCTGTCTGAATTTCGGGGCTTGCCCTTCGCGCTATTCTTCCTCGTGGGAACGATTGTTCACTCCAATTTACTGAAGATAAATTCAAAACAAGTCTTTTCCACAGTTAACACATAACCCCCAGGTCCGAATAAATATTTGAATAGGATAGCAGTGTTGAAATGATCGTATTTATATATTGCTTTGACTTTGGCCTGCGAGCAGAGCTAACTCAATGATTTATTAGAAACATGCCTGGGCCAGCTAGTTGAAGCTATGTAGCATCTTTCTCATACAAGATAGGAGAAATGTGTATATGATTATTTGATGCGCGCAGTTGTGGAAACCTGATAATTGTTTATTTCTTAGTTACTCTACAAACATATTTCCCAAAATATTGACAGTGTCATTTCAATCCTTACAGTAACGTCATCACCTGTCATGACGAATGGACATGGAAGTAATGACGGAAAGATAGCACAACAATCGCTATCGTCACAATCATCTCTTGAATCGACACCAGCTAATTCGAAACCACTCACTCCAGACCACAGCTTCGTCGGCGAGACTCCAGCTGCTACTGCACCACTGAAGGGTAAGAGCCTTAACCGTCCCAACAAAGCCATAACCCCCTAGACAATGAGGAGGGGGGCTTTTTGCCCATAACTTTAGAGTAATTATAGATCAAGACATGAAATTTTATTATGACTTTTCGTTTCCCTTGTTTTATTTCAAGTTGAAAAGAAATGATTCTGTCGAAAATATATTTACGATTAAGTTCTTGGAAACAATTTTTACAAGGGCGTTGACCCATATTTTTTATTTTCGTGTAATGTGAAGAATTATTTCTTACATATATTGTAGTTCATTTTCATTATGATTTGGTTTGATATGTCTGGATTATATTTCTATGTTTTTAAATGCTTTTTTGGCGTGTAGAAGTAGCACTGTAGTTTGTAGAAGAAAAGTGAACAGAGGAATTGATCAAACTGTAGTTACGTAATCATATCCTAATTCATGTCAAAAATTTGTCATTTGTTTCGTCGTGGAAAATTTCAACCTTAACTTGCTAGTAAAAGTGCAACAACGATCATAAATTATGAGGTTTTAGGAATATTTGATGACGTTACCCTGTATATTTTTCTTCCTTATCTCATATATATATATAGTCTAAAATTATCCTAAGCCACGTTTGTGGACAAAGGACAAAGAAAAACTAGAGGTTTTACAAAAAAAGCCACAGCGGGCATAAAAGTTCCAATTGATTTAAATACCTTAATATAGGTCAATAAAATCTCCCATATAATTGAACTCTTCAACCATTGACAAATAAATATTCCCAACAGTAAGTGATCTCATTTCATTTCTACACAGCAGCAGTAGTAATTAGTGATCAGCCTCTGATCTCCAAAAAAGACTGGATCGAGCATCTTCCGGCTCAAAGTGAGGTCAGTTGCTGGACGCCATTGCAGTCCCCATGAAACAAAGCTTTTAAACGATGTTGCACAACATGGCAGACCTTCCCGCGCTATTTTAACTAATGGGGGCCAGTACTCTTGACTACACTTTTTCGCCGTCGGAAACGATGGGAAGCTCGATCCAGTCTTTTTATAGATGAGTGTCATCACCCATAAACACAGAGCACATGAGATTAGCCGTTAAATCAGCATTAGTAGTATATATTTTATATAATTTCAAAGATACAAAGAAGCGAATTAATTCAACCAATGACATTTATCATGAGTCTTTTGTTTTGCATTATCTCATTAAGGATACATCTGGGAACGCTTACTTCTTAGGAGGCGCTATTTAAAGGAGGTGCTTATTCGACGGGTTATTTCAACTTGTTTATGTTTACTTGAAACAGTTTTAGAATGATGGCACATCTGTTTCTTATTTTGCCGTGATGACATGTTCTTATCGTATTTACCGAAGCTTGGCATCCTAAAAACCCTTATCTGCTTCCCCCATTTGCAGGCACGACAAAGAAAAACAAACGAGACGAATCGGACAACTTTGTTCTCGAATTGATTTCTGATAGATCAAGTAAAATAGAGGATTTCCACTTGACTGATGAACTTGACCCAACATTTTTAGACGAAGCTATCCCGAAAACGGAAAAAGGAAACTACGATACGAAACAAGAAAGCTCGTCGGATGATGAAAGGTAAGTTCCTCAAATGACATGGACAGATTACGTAAACAGGGGTCAAGTAATCTTTTAAGTTGAACCCGGCTACCCATCAAGTTTACTTTTCAGTTTTGTAGGGTTGTGTAGAGGTACTTTGATATGGTAATTTAATGTGTTTTGTAGACTAAAAACGTACACTTTTAGTTAAGGCTTTGCGATTAGTTTACACATCCATATAGGATGCTTTTTGGTGGATAATCCCATCTTGAATTGTTTACTCCAGATTCCGATTAGCACGTTCCACCTATATAGCTTTATATAAAGTTTTTACCTCCTTTTCGGCCCCGTTATAAACTTTTCTACAATGAAACACGCGATATAGAAAATGTCTCCTGGTGTAGCCAAAGGGTGCAGTGCTTCTTAGTAAGTATCCTCATACTTCCCAAGGGGCACTGCAGATGCATATTTTAAAACGCTTTCATATTGTAAATTTTTTGTGTTTCTTAGAGTCAGGGTTTATTTTAAGCCTTGATTGACATATCGTCTTTCTACCTTCCGTATCGCATAACCGACAAATCTATTTGAGTGCTTACTTCCTCTTCTTGTTTCTCATGTGATAGTGTCTTTCGCTCTGTATTTGGGTAGTAGATTTGTTTGTTGTTTTATAGTTCGTGTGGTTCTTTTCCATGCGTTTTCATGCTTTTTGCGGTCTGCCAACTTTTATCTTTTTGGCATTTCTATTGCCTGTCTTTTCCAAAACTACTCTCTTTACATCATTTTCCACATCCGGAAACCAATATAGTCTTCTCTATCGGCTGTTTTCTTGTCTCCCAGACCGCTGCTCATAGCCTACCTATCGCTGGAAGCCCTGTCTTGCTACTTTATTTGCATCTCTTCATCCATCGATCACATTTTCTCAGAATATAATTTCTTCATTTTGTTGCTGACCTTGCTCTTCAGTAGAATATTTTGGTTCATTCGCAGGCTTACCATATCTTTTCATTATTTTTATAATGCCGCTACCCTTGTTCTAATGGTGCTCTCAACTTCAGTCTCACAATCCAATATGTTTACAAGGCGGCAAAACCCACTATTATCTTCCACTCGTCGTCTTTCCATTATTAGTCCTTTCTCCTCTTCCTAGATAATAACAGAAAGATATTTTACCCAAAGTAATTTATTGTTGCGTTTATTTTTGTACGTACTTTGGTTTACTTCTATGGAGGGCCCATTATGGAAACAAGTTATTTTGAACTTTTTTAATGCTATCCCTGCCATCTGACATCAGAGGAGTGCTTTTTAAGATTGTTCCAGATATATATAAATACAACTTGTTTCTCCTTAGATTTTTTTAACGTTTTTATATCAGAATTTATTTATGTCGTATATAATGATATGTTGTAACTAGTTTTGTTTTTTCAATGGCAAATAAATGCTTATTTACTTATTTACGCTTTCAGTATGGACGGAAACCCTCTTGTTGAGGACTATCAGGACTTGGAGTCGGAGGATGAAACGCCCACAATAGCAAACTCGACGTCAGAACCGCCTGCAGCTACGGAAGAGGAGGCGGCGTCGGAAGAGGAAGAGGACATGGAAACGGAGGCGGCCAGCAAAGGACAGGAGATAGTTAGTAACGACGATGGCGATCGAGATGATGATGACACCGAGACCACCGTGCAGCCAGTATCTCCAGTAACGTCAACAGAGAATGGTCACCGGGACAATGATCCATCAAGCTCAGAGGATGAGAGTACGCCGTATGTTGTGACAGGAAATATTGATATTGGATCAGATACGGATGAGGCTGAAAATGTAAGGAATATGGAGCTATCTTCGTAAAACGTAAATCATTTCATGTGTCTTGTGAGAAATGACAACGTAAATTTGTTACCTGTTTGATGGCAAAAAGCGTAGCCTACATATAGTCAGATATGAATAAGACTACGTATGTGTTTTACTAAATTTGCTTTGGTGTATGCGCTTAGTTATATCTGCTACAGGGTATGTGGCACATTGCGTATGCCACGTAATCTGTGCTTTAAGCCATTTGCTACGTGGTATATGACATGCGGCATCTGTCACTTGGCTTAAACTAGGAGGTACTTATTACGTAGTGTTTCCTACAGGAGATTGTGCTACGTGGTATATGACATGCAGCATCTGTCACTTGGCTTAAACTAGGAGGTACTTATTACGTAGTGTTTCCTACAGGAGATGGTGCTACGGGGTATGTGATGTCCGGTATGACATGACATGCAACACCTAACCGAGGTTTAAGTATTCAAGTGTAAGTAGCGATATGGCCTTCAGACCAGTAATAGTGTTTCCGTTATATGTGCGATTTGATTGACAATAAGGGTTGCCGCATTTCTACTCTTCACACTAAGCCATGGTCTGACAAATGGTGAATCATCCCATCACCAAGAAATTTACAAACCCAAGACTTTTAAAAAGTGAAGTACCATCTCTGTAGTTTGGCGCACTGGACTTACTAGTTTAGATAGTAAAGGTTTTTTTCAAAATATTGCACAATGTATATGGAAGCCCGCGAAAAGGCGAAGTGGAAGGTTGGCCGTGCTTGAATAGGTGTAGATTTTAAGATGTTTTCAATTCGGCATACCATCGCCAATACTGATATACTAATATACTATATACTATATACTATTATACTAATATATTATGTTGTCATAATTTTAGTCCTGTTTCGTTAATTTTTTGCTAGTACTGATGAATGTTTGGTTGACCCATAAGCCAATAGGACTTCGCGAACGTTCTACTCCTTACTCCACATTAAAATGTAAACCACAAGATGTTAACGGTCAAGTTAACCTTTTGAAACCCGGGAAGTTTTTAACATCCTAGATCAACTCAAGGTTGTCATTAAGAAACGGTGTTGCCTAGTGTTGACCTTTCTTTTCTTGATTAGGTAGCTTATTGATCACTTATTCGGGATTCAAAGTGTGAAGAATATAGTTGCATCTTGCACCACACCTCATATGGCCTTTAATATTATTTTCAAACATGAGGCAACTTCTCTCCACTAACAATGTTATATGGTTGTCGAAGTTTGAGAAGGTCTTTGGAAAACGCTTGTTGTTTGCTTGCCGTCAGTAACCGTATCAGGTCAAAGAAGTGACCCTCTTGATGCACGTGTTGTAGGTTTCGTTTTACACAGTAGTGGCATAGTGGTCGAGTGTCACACTCACAACCCGGTGGTTGAGTGCGCGGGCCCACACTAAGCTTGCCTGCAACGATCCCGGAGGTACTGTACTCTGTCATCTGCTCTCGTAAGGTGGGAAACTATGATTCGAGAGATAGGACAGTGAGGAGACTTCAAGCATGAATAGATTGCCATCTGAAGGGGAAAAGTAACCCCTTTCCTAGTAGTGGCTTCGGCCTTGAGCGAAAAGAAAAAAAGAAGAAAAGGAGAGAATAAAAAGATTGCGAGTAGTCACCTGTGCCTAATGGAGTTTTTGCATTTTATTTTTCATTTAAAAGTAGGATCTTCATGCTTCTCTATGAGTCGCTCAGACCTGCAATGTTCTTTCCCCATTGGTTCGTTTGCCATCGAAGAGTTCCTTGTACGAAAAACAATAGTTTTTTCGGCTTCTTGTGACATTAGCTGTCAAGTTGCTTTGCCTGAATGAAACTGATAAGGTCTTTTTTCAATGCAATCTTAGATTTTTTTTGTCTGATTTGACATTAGTCCCAACGGATATTTCATTAACCATTCTTATAATGTTGTCTGTGCTCTATTCAGGTGCCACCGAGCAGTAAGTCCATAGATGCTGAAGTTGACATTCTCAAGTAAGTTGACATAGTTATCCTAAAGTGCCAAAATTCTTTAGTATCTCAAGCACTGCACCGGCGACAAGTGGTGCGGAAGGGGTAACAGGTCCGGAGCTCGTGCCCGAAATGTACTAGTTGGAGACACAAAAATATTAAATGGTTGCAAGGAAATATTGAGTCCAGCCTCTTGGGTCACTATACTGGTATCACCCTGGTGCCCTTGCTGGCTCTCGACGGCCTTGCTCCAGTACTCTCCTTTTTCTAAATAGTAGCAAGGTCTACCAAGCTCGTTGATGCTCCCCCCCCCCCCCCCCCCCCCCCCCCCCCCCCTCCCCCTCTCCTCTCCACTTCTTTTTTTTACACCCAAACACCATAACCACTTTCAATAAAACACCAA
>JAAAKL020015171.1:0-11609 GCA_010016065.2 Carybdea cf. marsupialis auct. non (Linnaeus, 1758)
ACAAATCTTCTGATCTAAATTTGCTCATTTTGATTAAGACACACAATAGAAACCCTTTGGTTTGGATTTCAAAGTATTTGGCATTTTTTAAAAAAAATTCTTATTCACAAAGCTACCGTAGCATTTTGCTTAAGATTATGCTTATTTTTTCGCACTTTTTACCGCAAGTATGCTTATAGTTGTTATGCTTATTATAAAATTTAGTGTATCGTATAGAACAGTTAATTCAATTGATGTTAATATCTTGCGAGAAGATCTTGCACGTCTCTAAAAATCTGATCTCGATGAGGTTAAGAGAACTACTTAATACTTATAATTAAACACTTTCATCACTGCATGACAAGTATGTACCACTAATTTCCGAAACAATCGTAAACAGATCTTCTGTTCCCTGGTTTAATAATAAGGTTAAGTCTGCAAAGAAAGAACGTAGAGGAGCTGAACGTAAATAAAGGCGGATCCAATTTCACAGTGACTATCTACAATTTGGAGCAAGAAAAGTCAAGCAACTTTTATTATGAATTCCGCTCAGAAAAACTACTATAAAGGCCTCATGGTAACATGAGAAATGGTAACAAATAAACGTAAGTTGTTCTGGGCAACAAAAACTTTCCTCGGTCAAAGTACAGATCCGGAGTTTCCACGACTATCTAAATGTCACAGCACTTGCTAATGGTATAGGACATTTCTTCGTGCCTAAAATTAAACGTATACGCTCTGAAATCGATGGTGTCGCTGGCATGCAATCAACTGTTTCACCGCAAATTACTCCGTCTGTTTACCTCGATTTATTCCGTATGTTAAGCCAAGAGTACGTTAAGACAGTTATTGCATAGTCATCAGAAATGACTAGCTTCTTAGACCCTATACCAACTCTGTTTTACTTAAATGCATTGATGTTATGCTGCCTGTATTGACTAGAATGCAAAATCTTTTGCTGCAATATATGCAATTTTCTTGGCGCCTGAAAGACAGCTGGTGTATCCAAGAAGGCTTCTACTGCTTAACCCTTTGCTAATCTCCGCCCATAAAGCAACCTATGTTTTACCTCAAAGCTGACAGAACGAGCGGTTTGCAACCAAACTCAAGCAACCTGACCAAACATAAACTTTATCCAAAACGTCTCCTATCGTCAATTCCACAGCACATAGACAGCTCTCCTTTGCTTATAAAATGATGTATTAATGAATATGAACAAACAATATGCAACTCTTCTTGTGGTCCTTGATTTAAGCGCCGCTTTCGACCAAGTCGATCATTCTATTTGTTCTTAATGAGAGACTAACTCCTAGTTTTTGGTATCTCAGGGCGAACTCTCTCCTGGTTCGCATCCCATCGTAGCAACAGACGTCAACATATATCAACAAATTGCAGCCCATCAAGACTTTGACATAATGTATGGTGTCCCACAAGGATACTGCTTAGGATCTTTACTCTATGTCCTATATGCAAGTAAACTCTTTATAATACTCGAGAGCCACGTACTCAATGTTGATGCCTATGCATACGACACACAGTTCTATCTTCCATTCAAACCAGGTTTTCAAGTTGAGCAAAGTGCAGTTATAGAAGCTATGCAGAATTGCATAAGTGACATAAGGAATTGGATGCTAGCGTATGAAAGTAAACTGAGCGATGAGAAAGGAGAACTAATTCTTATAGGTACAAGGCAATAGCTGGCCAAAGTGAACATTGACAGCTTGCAAGTGGGTGACTCTGTCATTACTCCCGGGACTGAACTGAGGAATCTTGGATGTTGGTTTGATTCCCAAGTGAAATTAGATTATAATACTAACAAGTGCTGTGAACAGCTTTTTTCGGTCTGGTTACCATAAGGCGTATCAGAAAATTTCTTACGAAATCTAGTTAATGCTTTGATTACAAATAGTTTAGACTATTGCAATAGCATCTAATATGGACTGCCAGTCAGCCAGTCAGCGTCACAAGCTACAGAGAGTACAAAGTGCGGGAGCCAGACTTATCTGTTAAGTCAGTCGCTTGGACCACACCACTCCCATTTTATATCAACTTCACTGGCTTCCTATTAAATAGAGGATTGTTTTTCAAAAATTGCTGATTACTTATAAAGCTATGAAAGCACTTACCCCGACATATATCTCCGAGCGCATGGAGATCAAGACCCCTAGAAGGCGCAAATTCAGGTCTGGAAATGATCTTTTCCTAGAGGGTCCAAGGTTCAAGACTTTCGGTACATACGGTGATCGTTCCTTTTCTGTGCCGGCACCAAATTTATGGAATGCTTTGCCAGCAGAAATACGAAATGCTTCCAGCTTTTACTTACGACTCGTCTTTTCTGTGCAACATTTGGTTAATCTTACTCAACACACGTAAAACTGTTAATATCATATTTAATTACACAGTGTAACATCAGAGATTATGAAAGGGAGATTATCAAATGATTGTGTTTCATAATCTCTGGTAACATTAGGTCGGGATTTTAGCATTACTATGAATTTTAGACTGCACGAGTAGACGATTTTATAATCAAAGTTTAGGATTTTAAGCAGTTTTAAAGTTTTTGATTTAAGTTTTAGATAAAGATTTAGGTTAAGTTTTTTGAAACTTTGTAATGCGCGTGTGAGCATCTCACAATGGGACATGCGCAATATAAATGCAAATCTAAATGTAACCCAATATCTGATTAATGAGCGCTTCACCGTTTTAAAGGCTGTATCAAAATTCATCCTTGTATCAGTAGAGGGATTGTGTAGTTATGTTACAGAGAATATTTACCGATCTCTTCTGGGACTGTATCAAGGATCAACTTTCAAACGTTTGATTGAGACCTTTCTCTTGTACTCTCTCAAAATGATCGAAAGAGAACTATCGACTTGTTACAATGTGACAAAAGAGCCCCTTTCCCATAAGCACTTTCCATAAATCCCTGATCTCATCTGTAAAAGGGAATGCGCCGAGTTCCAAGGGAGTGTTTTGTCGAAAGATTGGTACAGTGTAACCTGCCTTAGCGGCCACCTCTATAGAACGGCCACCTGTCCATAGCGGTCATCAGATAACCAGCCGTTACAATTTAAATAGTAATTTACCTTTATAGAACGGTCACCTCTCCAACGCGGTCAGCGGTCACTTTCATACGGACCAGGCTAATATTTCCCCTGTGTATAACGGTCAATTGTTGAGTTAAATTCATCAGACACACTTGAATAAACACAAACTGAATCCACGCAACTTCAGAATGCTCCTAAATTAATCACAGAAGGCGCCAAGAGGTTACTGACGTGCTCCTTTACGTTGAAGGATGTAATGTACGGCGTGCATCGTTGGAATGGGGCACTCAATTTCAACTCAGCATAAAATTCACAAAATTACCCAAAGTTTACGCAATCTTTCATTGCAGTCCCCTGGTGAGCAGTGTTAATATGGCAGACTATTTTCCATCTTCGTAGCTTTAAAAGTTTGTCATTAAAAGTATTGCAATAAGACGGCTCATTACCATTTTGCGCATTTTCTGTTAACTATCAGGTAAAAATATGACGTCATCGATAAACAATTTCCCCCTTTCTTACCTAACCTGTACGGAAGGGCCATCCCTCTTATGCCGGCAAAAATTGGTAACTCCCTAGGGGGACCGTTGTACACTGTACAATTCAATCATACGTACCCCTTCCATGATGCACATCACCATGCTTATCAGTCTTCACTACCCTCTGATGCACTCGACGTCAAATGAGATGAAAAAAACTTCATTTCAAATGATGGTACATAATTCACTTTATACAGTACATTAAGTTTTATCTAGTTCACTGATTCTTATACTCAGATCAATAACCATTAAATCTTTACCTTCAAACCACGTCTCCTGATGTCATGGTTTTAGTTTCCAATTTTACCGGGTAATTGGAATCACCGCATGCTTCAGCTTCCAGATAATTCCACCGCTCTGACAAAAATATTTTGATAAGTCGCATCAGAATAAAGAGGCGAATTCGTGAGCAGCATAAAAATGAAAAGTTTTGTATACGTCAGTTATCCACAAAATCATTGGCATCGAAATTTTACCGCTGTTACGGGAAGGCGTCTAGCATCAAGAATCAGCTGAGTATCGTGTAATTGTAAAAGTAACTGATTAAAGCTCCGTGGTATCGTTTGAATATAAATAAACAAATCTGTAGTGGCATACAGTGTTAAACACTCAAACTGCACGAAACAGCGAAAACATTTTAGCACTGAAAAGAATTAAAGATTAAGAAGAAATCAATAAAACTTATACCAGACTGTGTTTTGAGAGTAGCCAATTCTGACGATTTTGTACTCTGAGGAGTGTCAGACGAAAAAAGTTTTCAGTACTAAAATGTTTTCACTGTTTCGTGCAGTTTTATCATTTTGTACCACCAAAAATCTGTTCAACACTAGTCATTTCGTATCAACTTTCTTTCGCATGTTGAAAATATTAACATTTCCTTAAGTCATTTCTTCTGCAGTACATTTTTTGAAAGCAATGTTCCTATGACTACCTACTGGTATCAACAAAACTGTAATGAATCTTGGGCATTACAGCAAGCCCACCATGCAATGCTACAGTGGCTTCTATACATTTGAGACTCGCCAATTTGAAGAATTATCCTTCACTGGGGATGCCTAGGGTCATCATATACAAAAGGAAACAAGCGTCGTGTAACTACATTTATTTGTTTCAATTGCATCATTTCATTACACATATACAGAATCACGTAAGCATACAACTTTACAAGTATCTTTGAACTGACTAACCGCAGTTTTCTAATGACACTTAAATAAGAGAATCTTCATATATATCTTTTTAACTCATGGTGTACATAATCATCTAGAAGTAAATTGCAAACAGAAATTAAAATTGCATGACTATTCTTAAATGTGGAAAACAATGTCATGTTTACGAATTGGATACTGCGTACATGTAAAAGATATCTAACAAAGAATCGTCTCGTGAAAGTCAACTATTCAGTTTTAAGTATAAACCAATAATAGTAAGAACTGGGGAATCACAGAGATAGGATAAATCGCACTAAGAGCACTAAAATATATAACAACTGTTTGCGATAATGGGTGAAAGGCGTTCATAACTTCTGTATCGTATTGTAGCCTGTTGCAATATCTACGATTGGTTGCCAGCATCTGCAGCTCACTCCAATTGGCTGTGATATATGTAAACCAGCCGTGCCTATGATTTGCATTCAAGTGCGATATTGCTAAGGTAGTAAAGAGCTAGTGAACATTAACTCCAGGGTCTATTTAAAAGAAATAGTTCATCATTTGCCAAATATTGAAAATACTGTTTCTCTCGCTGCTTCCATACTTTTGCATTAGTATGGTCTAGATTTCATTTCTTGTTACTTTGGGGAGCGGACTCATCAGTAAACGAAACCCGAGGTTGTAAAAGATCAACAAAAGGAAAGAAGCACAAAAAGGGGAGGCAAAATCAAATACCTTCAACTGGAACATACGCATTTTAACAGGTCACCCTTTAGACAAGATTTAGAAAATCAAGCAACCACTTATACGGAGGGAAAGTCATTGCGTAGCAAATCAAAAGTTTTGGAAATAATACGATTTGAATCCAGATATCTATACAAAACTCTAGAATAGGCTGTTTCCCAAAATACCACACCTATACTATATATAGTGTTCAAACTAGAGGCGTTTGAATCTCAAAAATCTCTGGTCAAAACTCTGTTTATATTCCCTGGATCCTGAAGTTAGGATACAGCAACAAATAATCAGGTTTTGTTAAGGAAATTTAAAACTTTGAAAGCTGGTAGCTCAGTGTTGGGAAAGGGCAGTGCTCTCAATTATGTCTCATGAAGTTCTTACTAATAGGGAGACATGACAATTGAGTATTTTTTCCATAATTCAAACATTTTCAAAATCGTGATGTCACAGTTTCCCTCCGCATTGGACTGTAACCCTTGGGAACCATATTCTGCATGTACTATTCTACTTGTCTCAGAAATATTCACTCTCACGTTGATAGCGCAATCTCACAGCATATGTATTTGTCGCAGCACAAACTCTGATCAAGTTAATTGCATTTCAATTCAACAATCTGTTAAGCACGTCACCTAGACAGTTGAAAAATATTGCGGCAGAGGTAGTACAAACTCCATCAATGCTACCAAATATTTCTGGGGATGTAACATCAACAAAATATTGTCACGCTAAGCTTTGTCAGCGCTGTCGAGATAACTGGGTATTGAACAATTTTGGTTGCTGGTGGCAACTTTTGTTAAGACATGGCGCAAAACGCTTTAGTGGATCAGGTAGGCCATTATGCCTCTTTCTTGTACCTTGATTGAGAGGTCTGGTTGGCTTAGACAAACAGCAGAGCTTCGCTCATTACGTAATTCATCTCATAATACATACTTATCCCTGCTACGTTTAATGTCGACTAGTCGATTACAGAAGCCCAAACTGGATGGTGCAACTACCATAACGGTAATTGGTTCGCTGGGAAGCCCCCTCCGCCCTTTCCGGCAGGAAGCTAACAATTATGCAGGACATCCATCAGGTAGTTACTCATGAATCACGGCATCACAAATATTTGGCTTGCTTAAAAATATTTAAAACTACTTCACAATCTAACTGCAATACTCAGCTATGGCAAAGCTTAAACGTTTTTCTTGCTATTTCCAACATTTGTAGGCTATAGTCCACTGCGACCATTTTCGCATCCACTCGCTCTAACAACAGATATCTTTGGGCAACCTGGAAGAAAACAGGGCAATCCGATATATAGTTGGTGACTGCTGGCTATTGATAAACATGAAATGCAAGATCAAGACGTGTGAAGTGAAGAATTAACTTGCAAAGCAAGAGATTTGTATTATCACATTTTTAATAATAATGCAAAAACATCAGTCCAAATCACGACTATTGTTTTTCAAGCGTACATATAATTTCAAACATTTAGTGCATATTCTGCTGACGTATGGTTTTTCCGCATATTTTGAAGTCAAACGAGAATTTTTCCATATTCTTGTATTTTAGTCAGTAATACTAAGATAATCACAACACTTCTTAATATCATTTAGTTCTGGTTATGCACGCATATCACATTTTAACTTCTCAATGTGGAAAGCAAGAATGCACATTGCTGTTTGTATCCAGGTTGCCTATGTAGGTAGTAACAAAAAGGGCCTTCATCGAACTCCAAGTCTTTTTCATATTGATAGACAACCGCGAAAGTCATTTAGAGACAATTGTCAGAAGCAAAAACTATGTACTGCTCAAAATTTATGTTTGATAATCAAATGAAGAACAAAGATATGTTTGCTATTGCCAGAGTCACTGTTTAATGACTCAATGATAGTAGATACGTGTTATACACAACACAAAATTTTCGCAGCGACAGAACCCTTGATCCTTTCAATACACCCCACCCCAGTCCCAATATTCCCCGTGTCTGAATCCTACTTTAGAGCTAAACTATGTCTTCAAAATCAAGTGGTTATCAGCCAAGCAACTTTTAATATTTAGATACAAATGCTCTGTCAGGTCAGGTCTGCATTACCTGTTACAGGTACCACGTAAGTCTGTTCTACTTGACTCGTGCTCGGTTCCCCTATCAAGTTTACTTGATGAGGAAGGTGTGCGGGTACCCCGCAGAACTAAAAACAAGACCTGTCAAAGGGCACGTGAACCCATCAAAGGGTCAACGGTCTGCCCTGGGCATTGCCTATGGAAACATTTACCATGTTTCAAATGAATGAGAACTGCATTAGCAGAGGCCACGATTGAAAAAGGCCGTGTCCTCCATTGCTTCTTAGAGTGAAGTCGAAAAACGTACTACTGAGCACGATCACGATCATGATCATGGCAACGGAGTAAAAATATGGAAATCAAATCTTACGATAGGAAATTAGAATGTCCGTAAACTGTATAAAACTGAAAAGCTAAAATGTGACCATGTTGAAACGCTATACATGGAATGTTATTGCGGAAACCAAATACACAGGCAATGGCAAATTTACAACGGACGAAGGGTACAAAGTATTGTGCAATGGCGAAAGAGTAACTACATGAATGAGGAGTTAAATTTATTGTTAATAAGAATACACTACAACCCATTCCCGAATGTACACCCGTCTCATCTCGAATTATAACGACTCACGTTAAAGCACACCCACTCAAACTTTCTATTATATAAATTTATGCCCCTACAAGCGACTACGATGATAATGATGTTGAACTTTTCTGAAACCTGAAACCCAAACCCAAACTGAAATCCAAAAAGTGAACATTTCTACTTCTTCATGATGCCTCTCTTGAGGACCTTCCAACAAAATTTGAAAAGTACACTGAGGATGCTGCTACTAGATACCTGGTCTTGGACAAGAAAAGAAGTATCAAGAGACCATGGGTTACTCCCGAACTTCTTCTAAAATGCGATGAGAGACGACGAGAGCTCAAGAAACACAGATGAGGAGGCTACCGAGAAGCACCAAGAAGTAAACAACAAGCTGAAGAAAGAAATTATATGAGCAAAAGGAATCAATCAACAATGCTCTAGAATTGAGGATTTGTATCAACATAACAATGTAAAAGCTGCATTTGATACAGTGAAACAACTTACGTCAGAGTGGAAATCCAAATGTTTCATGGTGGAAAACAAGGGAGGAAAACTCCTTATAAAGGTAGAAGAAGTCATAGGAACATTGAGGCAGTTCTACGAAGAACTTTATAATCACAAGGCTGACACTTCAGACGACTGTCTTACTGAAATTGAACAAAATATCCTACCACCAGAAAAGGATGAGGCAACAATAATCAGAAGTGAAATAAAGGAAGCATTGAGGATTCTTAAATCCAATAAAGCAGACAAGATTCCTGTGGAGCATCTTAAAATTTGGGGGAGAACTGATGATCGATATGCTGTTGAAGATCTGCAATGCTACACTTACCACCGGCGAATGGTCCAGCAAATGGACTAAACAATTAGTTATACCACTTCCGAAGATCGGCAACACACGGAAGTGTAAAAAAAATATAGCACGATAAGTCTCATTAATCACAATAGCAAGGTTTTGCTGTATGTCCTGCTTAAGCGAATGAAACCGACGATTAAGAGAGAACTCGATGATGCACAAGCAGGATTCCAAGAGGAACGCAGCACTGCAGAGCAGATGTGTAACCTAACAATACTTTCAGAGCAGTACTTGGAACATGGAAAACCTCTTCACCATAATTTGATTTCAAGAGTTTAGCAAAGTTCGGCACAAAGGTGTCTCGATAGTTATGCGGAATACAACACAGTACAACCATCACCAGCATCACGTCACTTTATGAGCATGCGAAGAGTCATGCATTTATTCGAGATAAACCAAGTAAATAGTTTAGATCGAACGTAGGAGTCAGACAAAGCTCTGTTGTGTCTCCACACTTATTCAACATCTTTTTGGAGTTCTTCATGACTGACGCTCTAGACACTTTTGATGGTGATGTTAAAATCAATGAATGACATATTTCAAACTTGCGCTTTGCTGGTGATATTGAATTGATTGCGTCAAGTAAAGGTGAATTACAGAAAGGCTCAATGGAACTACACGCAAGAATGGCATGAAGATCAGTTCAGGAAAAAGCAAAGTAAGGGTCACAGCTCCAGACAAGGTGCAGTTGACTGATCAAGTGACCATTTCAAATGAAGGACTTGAATAGGTTAATTGTTTCAAATACCTGAGAAGTAGAATTAGCCACAATGTTCAATCTTTAACTGACATCAAAAGTCGCATTGTCATAGCAACATCGGCTTTAGCAAAACTAGGTACCATCTGGAAGAGCAAACCAAAACTCCGGTTGATGAATGCCACAGTGTTAGCTAGATTGTCCTATGTCTGTGAAACATGGACATAAAATGCAGAGTCAGAGAAGAAAATGAAGTATTTTGTTGCGAAGCGCTACCGGAAAAATTGAGAATTCCATACACTGCACATAGAACTAACGAGAGCGTTAAAGAATAGATTGCTCAGAGAAAGGGGGCCACACAACGTTGCTGTCAGTTGTGAAGAAGAGGGAAACGCGGTGGTTTGGACATGTCACTCGTAACCGCGATTTTCTCAGTTTAGCCAACACCATAATGCATTGAAGGGGACAGAGGAGGCAGAGCAAGACCTAGAATAAACTGGTCGCATAACATCGACGAATGGGCCGATCTTTCAGTGGTTGATGCTACAAGGAGTGCAGCGGACAGACACTTAATTGGAAACGTACAGTTAAAGACATCAAAGTGCAGCTACGGCAGAACGGCAATGGACTAGGTTGATGATGATGACAACTGGTTACTGTTCTTTTGCTTTACAGTGATCTGTATAGTGCAATTTTGGTTCTGCAAGAGGATGAGTTAAGAATTATTATTCAATTAAATTCATTGCTGGTTGTCTATGCGCATTGATCTCTTAGTTTTCTAGTAGCATATAAAGGGTGTGAACAAAGTTGTAAGGTGTAAGGTAGTTCTTCACATCTTCTGGACCGACAATAAGCCATTGAAGATCCTTTGCATCAGCTGGAGGCTGTTGATTCCTGTGATAATTGCGGGGCATGTTCTCAATAATTGCTCATCTAAAAAGGATTCGCAATTCATCAAAATCCTCATAGTTGCTAATAAAGAAAACCAACTTAAAGTAAGAATACTTCATTGCCTATTCAATATCCACGACAATGTCATAATTCATTCTTAATATAATAAAACAATGAG
The DNA here is from genome assembly GCA_010016065.2 of Carybdea cf. marsupialis auct. non (Linnaeus, 1758). Classification (NCBI taxonomy): domain Eukaryota; kingdom Metazoa; phylum Cnidaria; class Cubozoa; order Carybdeida; family Carybdeidae; genus Carybdea; species Carybdea cf. marsupialis auct. non (Linnaeus, 1758). Next base: position 10,706 of record JAAAKL020015171.1, read on the forward strand.
AACCCCTCCTTACGCAGGTCAAAAATCGCCTCTCCCCCAATGATCCACGTGCCCGCTCCAGCCCCAAGGTGCACACGACTCCAATAACAAGGAAAAGACAGAGGAAAAGCATCAGTAATATATGACTGATATTCTTCACTCCCTACCGTCAAACAGGTTACCACATGTAATTCCACCACCTCATCAAGTTTTTCTTATGATTGCATAACTTTGGGCAATAGAGACAATTCATGCCATTACCAAGTAACAAAAGCAATATGGTGGAGTATTAAACAAAAATGAAATACCTTGCAAGGATTCCTTCACCACTGGACTGACAAGTGTTCTGTCAAGGTTAATCAATTTCAAATGGGGCAGTCGGAGGACTTTGAGGTGATCATCAGTTACTGCTGTCCTGCTAAGATTCAACTTGCTGAGATTTTGGAAGAGATTTAGCACAATGAGGTTTTCTCCCGTGATGCGCGTGTTGGACAAACTCAACGTGTGTAGGTGAAACAAACCTACGAATGATGAAGAAGATAGTTTTCAAACAATGAGAACCTCAAAACTGCTTCTTTGTTTGATATTTAAGTTCCTACAAACCTACAGATGATGGACAAGATAATTTTCAAATAATGCGAACCTACAAACTGCTCCTTCGTTTGATATTTAGGTTCCTACAAACCTACAAATGATGGAGAAGATAGTTTTCAAATAAAGCGAACCTACAAACTGCTCCTTCATTTGATATTTAAGTTCCTACAAACCTAAAAATGATGGAGAAGATAGTTTTCAAATAATGCCAACCTAAAAAGTGCTCCTTTGTTTGATATTTAGGTTCCTACAAACCTACAGATGATAAAAAGATAGTTTTCAAACAATGCGAACCTACAAACTACTCCTTTGTTTGATATTTAAGTTCCTA
>JAAAKL020015172.1:0-11609 GCA_010016065.2 Carybdea cf. marsupialis auct. non (Linnaeus, 1758)
ATGTATTAATTGGGTTATTGGCCACGCCCATGGGAAAGGGAAAGCCCGGTTTAGCCGCCCCCCCCCCCTAATTATTTCGTGGTTACGGCACTGCTTTTTATGACAAATATTTAAGTCATGATTATTACAGAATTGTTATACTGTCCACATAAAATTGTTCGTTTATGTAGAGTGACATGATTGCATTATTTTTAGGAGCTTATGCAGCATGCACCTTGACATATGACATTTCTCACATGCGTATATATGTCGCATAATGATCAACCATTTTGAGTTGCTTATTTATTGTTGGAATTATAGGATGATTTAAGTGTCGTACCGAAACTAGAATCGCATAATGGCATGAAAGGAAATAGACTTGAGTGTTATTTTATATGAATGTATCTACATTGTTGATCAGTGGAAAGAGATAGGAGACAGTCTTTAACTGCAATACTGACACCGGCGAATAGAAGAATAACAGTTCTTTAACACATATAACAGAGCTAAAATATGTGATTGGCACGCGATCTTTGTACTTAGTTGAGAGTGCTTTATAACTGGCATTCTCTAAGAATGGGATCACTGCACCCAACCATCTTTCTATGGCCTGTACAATTTGCTTTTTAAATGTCGATACATATAACGTTTCAAAGCTAGGGCTGGAGTGTCGGACGGAAATGGTTTTTCAGTGATATGGTTTCATGTTCAGGCCCTTAGCCAGTACGAATTCAGCAAGGGGGGCAAGACGATTTTACAGGGGTGCAATGTAAAAATCGCGATGTGAAACTCTATGTATCAAGTCATGTACATTTTTTTGCATGCAGGGAGGGGGCAAGTGTTATTGCTTCGCCCACCTCCCCCCTGCTATAAGCCTGTTCATGTTCCTTATCATAAACACACTTTAGGACACGTAGATTTAATGCACCTCCCACACCCTAGAATCAACAAATGATCGACGTTCTATAATTATTATAATTTATTACACACTTCTATGATATCAGATGGAGGCTCTGAATATGAATATAAAGACCTTGCATCTGAGCTAAAGATCCTCATCCATATTGGAGAGCACAAGAACATCGTCAATCTACTTGGAGCTTGTACTATGGGTGGAAAACTTCTTGTCATTCTGGAATATTGTTCAAATGGAAACCTGAGAAACTTTCTGCATACAAGGAAGGAAAATTACATTCCTGTCTGGGAAACGAAAGATCAGCCTCTAAGTGAAGTAATCACGTATGCGAATCTTGCCTCTATGGCGTATCAGGTTGCAAAAGGAATGGATTTTCTTGCATCCAAGAAGGTAAATAATTGCTATTACATATTGCTATTGCTTGTATTGCTACTGTTGCATGTGAGATATGACACATTCAAAATCCATGAAAGTTTATGATCACATTATTTTAATCGTCAGACGTTCCACACTGACTCCACAATGACTCCGTCCTGCAATATAACTCGTTATCAGATACACAAGTAATGCCTACAGGGAGCTGACGTACACATGACCCACATAACTCATACACATGACCCACAGTTACATCTTCCACTTATGTCGTACTCTTCTTTCGGATGTTCCTACCAACGCCAAGGGAGGTAGAATTATTGATATTCTTCGGGTGAGTAGTAGATTCGAATCTTACAGCGTCAAAATGTGCAGAATTCAAAGGGTTTGTATTTTCAGATTTCATTTGATTTCTTTGCAAATATTGCCTGCGGTTATAATTTATTTCACCACGTCGACTTCCCATGTACTTTAGTTGCTTGCATCTAAAAATTTGTCACATCCTGGAGGAATAATATGTATAAAATTGAATTGCAAAAGTTTACCCGCCTTGAACTGATTGTAGCAGGCATCATCAATGGCAGCGCATGCCAACACAAAGAAGGCTCGGATGGGGGTTAAATGGCTTAAATTTGGTCAACGGACTCAATCTCATTCATGTCATGCGGAAGAGTATTTGATAGAATTTGTTGCTAACGAACAAACGTTTAAAAAGGCAAACATCCTCAAAGCATTTTCTCCAAATTTTTTACTCCACATGACGCCAAGGTGACACTTCATCGTATGATAGAAATATCTCCGTTCACTGTTACACCGTTATTTCGGATCCTGTCATATTGTTGCCCATACATAGCTATAAAAGTCGTACCACCTTATCATATATATCTACATTCATGCTCCCTCTAGTGTGTTCACCGGGATCTTGCTGCACGAAATGTTCTCCTAACAGACGATTATGTGATGAAAATAGCAGATTTTGGATTAGCCCGTGATATCGACATTGATGAGTTGTATATGAAGCGCTCGACGACGAGGGAGCCTGTTAAATGGATGGCGTACGAATCGTTGTTTCAACTTCAATACACGTCGCAGAGTGATGTGTAAGTTTAATTGTCTATTTTCCCTCGTTTTAAATCTTAAATGGTTTTGTTCACTCGGAAAATTGAGCGTGGATAGTTCTTCTTCGAATCGTCTCAGATGAAACTTTCGACTTAGAGAGCCCAACTAGACCTTAGCAAAGATAAGGCTTCGAGTTTAGAAGGTAGCGATTCTGATGCGTACGTATCACACGGCCGGTGATCAGATAATTTTTAATTGAATTATCAAAGGGTAAACATAATATTGGATACAGTAATGCACTGATCATGCGGGGCGCCCTTACTTACGCACCGCACTACAAATCTTGAATTTTATTTAAGAAATGCGGTTATATAATCGAAGCGCGCCATGTATGTGTAAAAGTTTCATTATCCATGAGGACATTGGCGGTGTTTAGTACCGTTAACATTAGCAATGATCACGAAAGGTGACCCCGTGGAAAGCTATTGGTACCTAGGCAATAATCCCTTAGTCAACTTCGATAGTCCTTCACTAGCACACAGACTATATTAATTATACGCACACAGACTATATTACCAATAGGGTTGCCGACTGTACGGTATTCTACCGTACAATACGGTATTTTAGGGTACTTGTACGTTGTACGATAAAGACCACTACCGTACACTACAAAGCACGGTATTTTAGAAAGTTGAAAAAGTTACTAAAAATGTACAGCATTTTCGTTAACCCATAGTCAGCTCTGCGAGGCGCGCCCTGGTATCAAAAATTTAAGCTAGCATAAGCCTGTTTACATCAAAGGCTATAGAGAATGGAATGAACTTCTCACTTCACTGCGCCTGTTGTTAACCCCGATGACAGCCACTAGAATTTCACGCAAGTACTCATATTTAAAGAATTAAAGAATTTAAGAAATAAAGCTTTTTCATGCGATAGTAGTTGTTTGAAATGCGAATTTTATTGTCTTGAAATACTTTTAACGCACTCGATCCTTTTAAGATTTTAATGGGCGTGAACATGCCCCTCCTCTGCTCCCCATACAGTATTTTAAGAGCAAAGTTAGCAAACCTAATTACCAACAAATGTAAAGAGGGTTATGGTTACCCTTAGAGTTATTTTGACACCAGGACTAACGTAGAACTTTAAACTACATCTAATGCAAACCTTTACAGACAGTAATGATTGGCAAGAGCGGTTGATATTCAGGTAATGAGATAATTTCATGGAAATTCAGCTTTGATCGGGATTCTTATTTGAAGAACGCAGGTTTAGTTAGGGGTGAAGTTTCTGAAGGCACTGGCGGGGGGTGGAGGAAAATCTAGCTTTAAGAACATACGTAGTGTTAGTCCCACAAGCAATGCTGATGCTTGAAAGAAGTGAACAGAAACGCCGTTTGGTAAGGACCTTTGGTACTGAGATGATAAGGTCATGGTACGCTAATTAGACTTTAGTAAGATTTAAGTGCATTTCTTCTGCAAAGTATAAACTATATTATCATTGTTGGTTGACAAGTCATGAACACGTTCATAAGAATTGACGGTTGAGATGAAGGGTTTGTTTTACAAGTGTCTTAAGTGAACAGAACTTTCCAATTCGAAGTGTTACGGAGTCGCCGCAAAGGGTGAAACATCTAGTGACGGAAAGCGGACCAAACAGTAACGAGACAAATAAAATAATTGTTCTTAACATAAATTAATAGATTTCCACTACGTACAATAATCAGTTCGTTACTTACATAATAGTTTTCTGTAGAATGTTCATTGATGACGGCTTTAGACTTCAATAGCAGTAGGTAAGATAAGATTTCTTTTGAGACTTGATTCGATCCTCGGTGTTAAGGAGTAACGGTTTCCAAAACGGCGAAGTGAGCGTTTGATTCTGGAGATAGATCTAACAAATTTATTCGTAGGTGTCTTCGGGTCTCTCCACAAACAACTGAAGGGACACTCAAGACCAACTGTCTTTATATAGCTTTGCGAACATCATGGTCTTCTAGTCTTTTGAATGGGAATCCGTTTTCCTCTCACAAGCAAAATGACGTGAGTGTCAGACACACCCAGAACTGCACCTTAGTCCTTGGCGTATGTCCACTTGAACAAATGCCGTCTTAGCCTTTTGCCGTCGTATATAATTTTACTTTTTTACAATGAATAAGCCGTCATAGTTTAATTTTACAAACACTGCCCTATGACAGTAGTAATAGCTTAGAATTGATATATACGTCAAAGGCTCACAATCTTGAACTCTGAGGCAACTCGATAATTTACGTCATATATTTAGAGTTCCAGATATCGTGAACAAAATGCTCAAATGCAGCCAATTGATGAAGTCCGGGGACCAAAACTCTTTTTTGAGAAACAGTTGTATTTACATATTTGACTTGGCGATGAGTTTCTCGTTGACACAGTTTGCTTCATATGGGCTTCGCTAGCAGTATGCTTTGCATCTAACTGGACGATGAACTATTCCTCTCGTACTTTGTACATGGAACAGTTTGCTTCATATGTGCTTCGCCAGCAGTATGCTTTGCATCTAACTGGACGATGAACTATTCGTTTCGTACTTTATACATGGTACAGTTTGCTTCATATGCGCTTCTCTAGCAGTATGCTTTGCATCTGACTTGAGGATGAGCTATTCGTTCCGTACTTTATACATGGCACACTTTGCTTCATATGCGCTTCGCTAGTAGTATGCTTAGCATCTGACTTGAGGATGAGCTATTTGTTCCGTACTTTATACATTTCACAGCTTGCTTCATATGCGCTTCGCTAAAAGTATGCTTTGCATTTGCTCCGCCTTGGAAGTGGGTATGTCGTATGATATTTAAAATCTAAAACAAACTATTTTCAATCTGATTTTTTAATTAATTCATTTCGACCCTAGAATAGTTGCTAGATCCCTAATAGGAAGATATCAACTTTATATTTCATAGGTGGTCGTATGGGGTCTTGCTCTGGGAAATGTTTTCCTTTGGTGAAGCCCCTTACCCTGGGGTTCATAATCAAAATATTCTTATGCACATCCAAAGTGGAGCTAGAATGGAGATGCCAGATGACTGTCCAGATTCTTTCTACGGAATAATGAGAGAATGTTGGCAGGAAGATCCTTTAAAGAGACCCACGTTTCATGACATTGTTGATAAACTGGAACGCAGTATGACGTCTGAATGTCAGGAGGTGAGTTAGCGCTTAACATAAATCAGTAAAAGACTCATAAAAGCTCACAATAGTTACAGTGCTGCTGGTTCTTAATTAAATTGATCTACTTTATTCTAGAGAAACCTGTTTTCTTCCCCTTCCCTTCCCCTCACGTCTGCCAGTTGTAAAGAAGATCCACGATTAAATACAATGACTTAAAGGGTGAAATAGCCATCATAGGGGGTAATAGCCACAATATCAGTCGTAAGTCAACTTTCACCTGCTTAAAATTTAAACGGGTGCAGAATCTGCTAACATTACCCCCTGGGAAAAACTAACCCCCTTACTGACAACTGCTGTGCGACTGGGTAATACGGAGAGGCAAAAGCTTAATAATAGTATGACTGATGTAGATGACAACGATACAAATGGACGGCAAAAGTTATCTTATTTCAAGGATTTTAGATGTGGTCAAAAATTATCTGTAGTAGTCGAAGTCGCACTTGTTGTCTGGTTGATGTAGGAAATGGTTTACACAAATGCATATCTTTATACGAAAGGTTGATGTTTAGTTTAAAAACTGTTCCCTTTTCGTATGTTTTTTGGTCTATTGCACACTTTTTAACGTCTGATCTAACGGTATAAGAGTCAAAGAAATGTAATGAGCAAAGTGCCTTTCCCGAGGGCACGACACTGGTTGTTCTTACAGCAACAGAACTTTCAAGCACAAAACATCACGAGGCAAACGAACCGACCAAAATTTTGTACCCATTGCCACAAGGTTGTGAGTCTAACGCGTTAATCACTCTGTCATACGGATCCTTAAAGCTTTATTAAGACATAGATTTTATAGCATATAAATTTTATAAAATCTGTGATTAAGGAGGGCGGAGGGGATGTGTTGTAAGCACCATCAGTAGGGCATTTCTCAAGAGAAAAAAATAGTCATTGGCATTGTCCAGTGTACTAGCACACCTTCTTTATTATTTTCCCCTTTCTTTTTGTAAAGAGTTTTACAGGTTTTACCATAAGGTTATCGTGCACGTTACTGATTCTTTATTTTATTGGAGGGCAAAAAAGCACTCAAAAAGAATATTTGGAGCCTTTAATTTAGTAGTATACCTTTTTGTTCTTCACGATTAAATCCCTTTCCTCTTTTGTGTTTCGTTTAGGATGACCCTTATTTGATATTAGAACGTTCCCCTGGAGCTACAGAAGCGGCAGTGACGATAAATGAGGTCCCTGAGATTCCTAGGTAATGTTATGAGCAAAAGATACATATATTTTTAAACATTATTCAGTCAATACAAGGCAGGGTTGCCACTTCATGGTATTGAATTACTTCGAAAGGACTAGAAATAAAAAGTAAGCAGAAAAATAGAATTACAGAGAAAATTAAAGATATATAAGAAGATGGCGGTTCACATTATCGTAAGATTGCAAAGAAGACGAAAGCAGTCTGAAGACAAGGAGTTCCAGATTTTGACAGTTCTAGAGAAGAAGCTGTTTGCATAGGAATTTTTTTTATCTTCAGAAACAGAATAGTCATCGAGAGATTATTTTTAAATTGTTGTGTTAATACATTTGAATGTAAACAAACTGATATGAAGCAAGGCATATAAAACAGGAGAGCTTGCTGCTCTGGGAATAACGTTTACTTACGTTTACGATGCTAGATTTCTAACTTATTGTTATTGAATGGCATACACTTATATCTTTTGCAAGAAACTGGTTCATAAGAAACGAGAACTCGGTTTAAGTAACGTTCATGACTGTTACGAGTTTCTTAAGAACCTCTTCTTAAGTAGAGGAGCTTAAAAACGCAACGAGGAAACCACAAACTAGATCGACTTGAGATGATCTTGCATTAAAACAGGACACGCCTTTCAAATTTTAGTTCAATGTAACATCACAACAAAATTAAGCAGAAATTTATGGTAACTTAACTACTTTTTAAATCTGTTTGTCAGGTCTAACCTTGTCAGGTGGCGTCTTATAAAATATCAAATTTTAGATGTTTTGCAGTAATACCGTTACGCTTAGTTTCAAGTCAACACATAATAATATGAGGTGGGAAAGTGATGACGTCACAAATCAAAAGTTTTGGAAGCAGTAAGATTTGACCCCAGTTATCTAGAAGCAACCCTGGAATAATCTGTTTTGCAAAGTACCAGACCTGTAGTGTACATAGTGTTTAAACTAAAGGAGTTCAAATTTCAAAAATCTCCGGTCAAAACTCTGTTGATATTACTTGGTTCCTTACGTTAGGAACCAACATCAAATGATAAGTTTTGTTAGAGAGATTTAAAATTTTGAAAGCTGATATCTCGGTGTTAGGAAAGGGAAACACTCTCACATTTGGCCGTTGGTATTCTTTCTAATAGGGCAACATGAAAATTCAAATATTTTCAAAATCGTGACGTCACACTTCCCCTCCGCATTAAGGAGATAGCTTCCAAATCGTTTATCAGTTTAAGAATTGCGTCAAACGCACATTATAGCACTCTTTTATTTAAAAGGAATGTCTTATAATTTAAGGACAGGAAGAGTAACAGATGATATTGCAAGGCAGGTATTCTAATTTTGCTATAAAATGTACGGATAGTATCCTCCTGCCGCTTGAAACTGTTGTAACAGACCTTAAATAGCTCCCTCTGTGTCCTTTTTATTCTAAATACATCTTTGTATTCCTATTTAGTGATAGCCCACTCGACGCTGGTGATATCGAATTGAAAGAAAGCAATGGCAGAATAAATAAAGGCTTGGAAATGGACCATATTCCTGCTTGAGGCCAACGATTGAAATTCCATTCCAAAATATGACGATCCTGGCAAAAACTAGTATAGCAATCACGACTGAACTAAGACCATGCAGTGGTAGAACCTAGTGGAAATGGATTGCAGATACTTATTTTCTGCATCGTTTCTCGCACCGAACACGGCGTCGGGAATGGGCATTAAAAAGCTCCCGTTTGCTGAACACCATCAGTTTATCTGTGCCTCGTAATGAATAAGAGGACCACGTTGCAATATTGACTTCTTTTTACTCAGTTTTGGTTCGTGGAATAAAGAGAAACGTTTTAAAAGCATGGAGGCTTCCCTTCTGATGATCGTTGCATATTCTTTAGTGCATTCTGTATATATATAAATATTGCCTGGATTTTTATTTTTGAGCAAATCTGTTAAAAGTCATCGAGGTTATTTACCACTTCTGGACTGTTAAATTGTAGTATATTCACAGTCACGTTTGTATATCAACAATATCTGAACTAAGAGAGAGTTAGTTCTGTACTTTTGATGTTAACATTGATGTTTGAATTGTAAAGTTACAAATAGAGCAATCTAACCCAGTAGTAAACCCAGTTTCTTCTGAAATAACATTTTTGGTGTCAAAAGACTAGCTTTTTGTGGTGAATGTGCGGCGGAAATCCTGAGCAAAGAGGAAGCCTGATGTTTTAAACCACACCCTAAAACACAACTTAACTGGCATGTTTTGAAATGAAGTGGCTAAATCTTAACCTTGTATTATAGTGCGACTACAGTAGTTAGACGCTGATTAAGTAGAATATAATTCAGGCACATAGACCTTTTATCTAAACTCACGATAGCAAGAATACAAAACCTAGCCATAACTTCTATCTCCGAAAACCACATGTCTTGAGGAATTACACAATCCTTTATAAGATAGCGTGGGCGACCAGCGGTCTCACATAACTCGGTCCAAGCCCTATAACTAATGACACGTCACAACACTTGAATAGATACTAGAGAAATGGGAAAGGACGTCACAAACGGATACGAACCCGTGACTTACGCATTCTCGGCGTGCGCTCTAGTATCTATTCAAACCTATCATTTCAAATCCTCTCTTCTCAAACCTCTAAATCTTTCAGGGAAGTAGGCAAGGGCTTCAATTGTTAAAGCTTTTTACAAGCCATTAGTCCTGGTGCATGAAAAGAGCAAAGCATTCTTCTGTCCATGAAACAAAGTTGAACAGTCCCTTTGTCCTTTCTTTACTTCTATTTCTTACACAGAGAGGTTCTGCAATGTACACCTTCCAACAAAATTAAGCGAGCTGATCAATTCCTACACGCAACAGCTCAAACTTTCTAAAGATATATCATCGTTATTACGAGCTAAAACTTGATGTTTTGTAATCATGAAGATAGATTTACACGAACTTTACACGAGCTTTACGTTGCTGACAATGCGAAAATTCATTAAGACGAAGTACTACAAACATATTATGAGCTTTAAAGATACGCATGACATATTAAGAATTCTATGTTAAAGTCCCAATAGTATACAGATTGTTTAACACAGGCGTTGACTTCAAGAGGTTCTACCTGCTTAGTCATTTTAAGTTTAAAGCTTGCGACATTTTGCACGCGGACGTTTCTTGGATGCATTCTCCAAGGTGGCACTAGATTCATCAACAAAACGATATATTCGACAACCAAGGGAAACCCAAGTTTATACGTCTCTATTATCCAATACTACGACTAGTTTTAACAGTTAGTACATGCTTAGTTTTCTGCATTTTCAAATCTCGCGACATTTTGAACCAGAATTTCTAAACAGTGCGTTTATCATCCAATGTACATTTGTGCAGAGAAAGATCTCCTTCTATAATCAATTCAATGGAGAACTAAATTTTTGGAAGCAAACAAATAAAATGGAGCTGAGAAGAAACAGTATCCTTCCCGAACCAAGTGGTAAATTATTTTACAAACTGCCATGCGGGAGCATCGTAACGGTAAACAAAGTAAATACGAAGGCCAGACTGCATGAGACTGAAGAAAACTCAGTTCTGCTCTGTTACTAAGACTTTACGAGGATACGGTAGACAATCAAGGACCCACTCCAAGCTCAAATTTTTGAGTCGGACACTTTGTGTAAATGGCGTCACTCAAAATGTTGCTTAACCTGGCCAAGCGACACGGAAAGAATAATATGCATAGATGCTCAAGAGAAAGTTTGTTAAGGTAAGAATATTGACAACTCGTTGCGTCTAACTATTATAATAGTATTATTTTAACATTTTCATAACAAAAGGGAGCATGTATTTATGTATGCATGTCTATATGTAGGTATGTATGTATGTATGTATGTATGTATGTATATATTTATGTATGTATGTATGTATGTGTGTATGTGTATATGTGTATATGTGTATATGTTTGTATGTTCTACTTCTACTCCTCCATTTCTTGAGAGATCTTCACGATTTTCAGACGGTGACCTCTTTGGACCAGTAGAATTCTGATGACGAAGGATGAGCCATGTCGGAGTTGATTTCTGGGTAGTGGCAGGACTTTTTCATGATGGGCCCTCACTCCATGGTATTATTAAGAAAGGGTTCAAATTTGGTATGCACACACTCAAGCCCTTTAGAAGTTATTCTGAGTGAGACTGACCCATCGATTGTGGATGGCCTTAGCTTGTATTTTAATAACATTGGTACTTTGACGGTAGTCTGCATTGGTTACATGAAGGAGCAACAATAGAAAGGCATTACTAATGAATCATTCCGTGGGAATATGGAGTCACCCCCGCTCCCAGGAAATATTTAAAATTGTACTGCTCATAATGTTTGTCTAGGCTAGCATCTAAAATAACACTTCAAAAGGGCAAACTTAATTTCGAGAACGTTTCGTCTATTGTTCAGACTTCGTCATGTCTACAAACTATTTCTCTTTGATATTTTATTTTAGAATTTATTGTCGTTGATTTCTCACCATACTATACATAATGTAAAGGCTACTTCCTCATGTTGATCACTTCCTTCAATCAGAAAGCACCTTTAAAGCAGGGTGATTTTATATTGCTCCCTAGGGGGTCATGGATCGCCTACAGTCAACGCCACTACACGATCTATACACATATCTCTAGATGTGTATTTTTTTCTCTCCGTTTAACGTCTTTTTTCCCATACATGTTGTTTGATGGTGCCCATATACATGGGACGTATTACCGGTGCCTAGAGCACTTTAAGACCGGATGCCTATCCTGACATCACCAATGGCCCTTCCAGGATTTGAAGCCTGACCCTCTTGACCCTCTTGATCTGAAGGTCAGAAACTTATACACTAGTCCACGGCGGTTTATATATGTATATAAATACATATTCATTGGACTACTATT
>JAAAKL020015173.1:0-11608 GCA_010016065.2 Carybdea cf. marsupialis auct. non (Linnaeus, 1758)
ACAAGTGTCAACAAGTCGTCTTAACTAAGGTTTCTCCCATACTAGTGTCAACAAGTCGTCTTAACTAAGGTTTCTCCCATACAAGTGTCAACAAGTCGTCTTAACTAAGGTTTCTCCCATACTAGTGTCAACAAGTCGTCTTAACTAAGGTTTCTCCTATACTAATGTCTACAAGTCGTCTTAAGTAAGGTTTCTCCCATACTAGCGTCAAAAAGTCGTCTTAAGCAAGGCTTCTCCAGGCTTCTCCCATACTAGTGTCAAGAAGTCGTCTTAACTAAGGTTTCTGCAACACTAGCGTCAAGAAGTCGTCTTAACTAAGGTTTCTACCACACTAGCGTCAAGAAGTCGTCTTAACTAAGGTTTCTACCACACTGGTGTCAACCAGTCGTCTTAACTAAGGTTGGTTTCTCCCATACTAGTGTCACCGACTTCAGCCAGTAACACTTCTCACCATATAAGTTCAAATCAGCATAAAAAAGTTTCGTGAATGATCCGTTCAAACACACTTTAGAAATCATAGAGAAACAGCAGAACTACAAATATAAACAGAAATGGCTCCGTTGAAAGGTTCAGATTTGTCTTTAAATGCAACCTCTGTAAAACAAACTAGGCTGCTAAGCTTCTAAACAGATCAATGATACGATTCAACATCGAACGAATTCGGACGTATATATTCAAACAATATCAGAAATTCAGGGGAACTGGAAACTATGCTATGTGTAGATGGGAATAACACTAGCGGAGAAAAACTATTTTTCAATGAGAATTGGAAAATGCAAGTATATCATAATTTGAACAGACGCCTTCGGGATCAAAGGGAAAGGCGTATACTTCATCAAAATTACTTGCAAACATTTTCATCCCACTTTTGCTCAGTACTGCCCGACAAAATAATTGTGATTTGTTTAAAAGTAGTCTTTGTTCACAAAAGGTTTTCTTGCCAAAACCATTGACTTAATCCCTGATCGCGCCTCTCGCAATTCTCCAATGTGCCACGCAATTTAAAGGCAGATATTTATCATCAAGTGGATGCCCTAGTAATGAAGTCCCCTATCAGATCATTATATGTAACTATTTTCCTTTCACTGTGTGCGTCCCATTGTTTAAAAATGTCCCAGTTAGTTTAAGACAGTGTGCTATACAAGGGAGTGGGCGGCACCTTTGTGCAGCTTTGCTCTTAGGCTCACGTGGAACCCTTTCTTACGATTCATCAGCACAAAGCACAACGATAGTTATTTTACTTTTAAAGTTGACGTGAATAAGAATTCTTGGTGTTCAGACAACTTAACAATCCTTATACCATTGTGATTTTAGTATCTCGACTTAATATTAACCAATCTTTCCTGAACTTCTCACTCTCTTTAACCTTAAGAAGGGTTTAGTTATTTCGTTATTAAATCACTACTTTGGTATTGTATCCTCTACTGCCGTCTTGAACGGCATACTCAGTACACTAAGCAACATGTTCTTTAACATTTCCCATCTAGCATGTCCTATTGACAACTGTATCACTAAGCTTTTCATCGGATCTCTCACTCTTAAAGTTACTCCTTCGGCTCCTAGAAGTACTCCTACTTTCAGTTGTTAATGTCAATTGTTTACCTTTAAAATAATTGTACAGTCGACGTGAAAGATTATACCTTTCAGCGTATCAGCAGGTTATAATTCTTTGAGCTTTTACTCTCAGCCAGCGTTTCGATCTCGTTATTTTTGTGTTAAGGATCTTATTCCCAATACACTCCGTTCCAGAGTCGTATACTGTTTCACTTGTCTCAGCTCGAACGCAGTATATATGGACCTGGCAAAATTCCGACTTTAAGATGATTTTGCCACCACATAGGAATTGCAGATGCGTCAGGAAAAACCTGACTACACTCGTAGTATAGTGACCACTCGTGTGGTATTGGTGATTTGAAGTTCGTTGCTTCGGCTTAATCAGATTTTAACCCTTTGCTTAAAGATAGCTTGCTTGTTTCTAAACATAATCCCTTATAATTCAAATTGCCACAGGGTTGTTCTCATTGTTTTCAGACTTGTTTATAACATTCTAACTTGCATTCACATATATCTATTACCACATAGTATTTTGTAGTATGTATTGTCCATGATCTATTACCGACCATCCCGATTACTGAACCTTTTCTGGATTTGAACCTGAATCTGTTTGAAACATCACTCATTCAGTAAAAGATAATTTGCTTGATAAACATGCCTTCTCTGCACGCCATGTGCAAGGTTGCTAAACATATTTTTGGAAATTCTTTTATGTAGGAAATAATTGTGTTCTTTCTGGTATCCCGACATGCCTACAGTAAAAATACAACTCTTTTATATAATTCTCTTCACTCGACCTCACTGATATACCACTTATTAACTTATCTGTATGATACAATAGAACAAACAAACAAACAAACAAAAGCAGATTTCCGTTAACTTTTGCTCCCTCAAAATCGTTTCCATTTACTATCTTAACCTACGTGTTTCCCAGCTTCTCTACGTAAATGGTCACCAATCAGCGTTCTATTTCCAAATCCATTCTATTCCAGCCCGATTTGAGCCCATTTTCTATTTTTCTAGTGTCAAAACTCAATTCCAACAATGAACACTAAGCGAACGGCTGCATGGTAGATACAAATACACGACAATATGTTCTTAAAGTACAACGGTATCATTCCTCATACTTACTGACCGTGGTGATTATACTTCTTTCGCCGTCTGTTGATGAATACGAACAGAAGTCGAAGAAAATCACAATAAAATTAACGCCAACTGCGATCTACAGATCATCAGGTTACAGGAGTCCTTACTGTGCACTTTCACAGTACCGTAACGTAAATTGCAATAGTGGTCAATCGGAAAGCAGTTTGATGCCCCGAAACACCTACTCACTCAGTCAGTATTATCTCCTGATAGACCATTTGATACGAACATTTAGATCCTTTGTTGTCCAGGTGGCTGCAGAACCGCAGTATTATGCGACGTTCTCTCTTTGACGTTAAATCAATCAACGGAATACAATGACAATCAATCCACTAGGAGAAAACTTCGTCTCGTGAACAACAGCCAAATGCTCAGCGTACATCAATGCCACTGTAAGCCGTTTTGTAAATAGGAAATTAACCTATGGAATTCGAGATTTCCTTTGTTGTTATTTGTCTGATAGGAAGGCTAACAAACAGACCCCATAATGATAAGAAAATCCTGATTTACTCAAACATTCTTACGTTGTTCCTTGATAAGCGAATATCGCTCACGCGACTTTATTCTTGGCTCGCTTTTAAATTCATGGCTTCTGACCAAAAGTGCAAAAGCCAAGCATACAAGTCGGCGATGGATTTTGCTTTGCAAAATTTTCTGGTTTCTAGAGAAGGACTTATTACTTAAATAAATGCGCTAATATATCATAAAGAGAGAAATTTGTCACTCGCTCATAGATCTGAATTTCGATAAAGATTGTTTCGCCTTTAAACAAAAGTATTGTCTCATCTATTTCCGCAACAGATAAGAGCAAATGCGCACTTTGTTTCACTTTTATCAATATGGGTTGGTTTAAAGGCTTCTTTCCACTTAGCAATTTTTCTTTACACGAACCTTACTGATAAGTGTCCAATGAAACAAGATTTGCGTGACTACACATTAGTTTAATATTTCAAAGTGTCAGCACAAGATACTGTGTGCATAAATATTCCATACTTGAAAAATGATCTGCCCCTCTATTAACACTTACCACTACTTCTCGAGCACACTGAATATGGAGAAAAGTTCTCCGCGACTGAAGTTGCAGCTACGAAGTTTCGTCTTCTAATGCTAGGTATTTCTGTTCATCAAATTACTACAATTCACAATGGAGTAATTTCCTCCATTTCTTAATACCTAACGTTACAGGAAACGGAACAGTTATTAGTATACAAAATGAAAATTTCAACGGACACTCTATCTTACTATTTAAGCACACATCGCCGTAATTTTAGAAGAGTACATGCGGCGGAATTATAGCGGCCGGACAAACAAAATCTGTAACTACCAAAGCAAAATGACTTGGACGTTCCCAAAGTGCCTATTCAGCTCTACAAAAATCTGACACTCGAGCTCACAGTACAACTCTGCGAGAGTAGGTCAAACGACCCGGCTTATCATTCAACTTTTATAGAGAGTAAAGTCGAGTTGTTTGTTCCTGGTAGTAGATCTTAAAACATCTGAAACACAATATCTATTATCATAACAAATGAAGACTTAATCGAAGTCTCGCTTTTACAGGAAAAATTTAACAATATAAGACCATCGATTGCACAAGTTATTAGCCCCCAAGGAAATTTAAGTAGTTTTCTTGTACTTTGAATACGCCCAGTACTATCGCGAAGCTTGAAATTGTTATCTCCGAAATGATACTAACGAGATTTAAAATGTTTTATCACTGTAATAATATTCGCAATGGGCCTTGGAAAGAGTCATGGGCCGGATGGCAGTCCTTTCAGGGTCACGTCACGTGTCATTGAGAGGACAGTTTTCAAAATTACGTAAGGATGGTTGATGATATCCGACAGTAGAGGATTGGGAGCTAATGTTGTGACTAGAAACATGGAGAGAAATATTACCATCGGGATCGCAATAGCTCAGTTGGTTAAGAACATTTAGGGAGTGCATTTGCCCTACCAAGTCTCATGGGGGACTCAGACCCTCAAATAAAACTTCAAATGCCAAAAAACCCAACCATCGTAACCTTGTTCTAGTTGCTGATCACCCGTCTTTACCATCCTGCGTTCTAGACCAGCTTGCATTCTAAGCAACCCGCAATCTAAACCATACTACATTCCAGACTATCCTGCATTCTAGGCCATCCCGCGTTCTAAACCATCCTAACCTCTAAACCATCCTGCGTTCTAGACCATCCTGCATTCTAGGCAACCGCGCTATCCAGACCATCCTACATTCTAGACCATCCTGCGTTTTAGGTCAGCCCGCTTTCTGAACCGTCCTGCGTTTCAGACCACTTTGCATTCTAGGCCATCCTGCTTTCTAAACCATCCTGCGTTCTAGACCTTCCTACGTTCTAGACCATCCTGCTATCCAAAATATCCTGCATTCTAAACCACCCAGCGTTCTAATAGCACTGAGCGACCCTGTGTTTTAGCCTTGCGGTAAACTGTTTTGATCTTATAGAAACCAGAATACTGAAAGCCCCACTAAGCATGTTCTCGTTCTCAAAGTAAAAGCCACTTGAAGTCGAGCTATTACATCATACGATTATAGTGATATTGCTGCATCGCCTACAGAGGACAACATGCTGCATTTGCATATAGAAGACGGGGAAACACAACACTGTTTGTAATCCCATGTATCAAGGATTCAGATTTACAAGCTAACGTTATGTTAAAAACAAGAACAAAATAGTCCCTCCTGGGCTCACTCCTAAGCAATCAAATGACAGGCAGAACTAGCCTTTCCTATAACACGGATATGATCATCCGCATACACTTAGAAAATTCTATGTCTTAAACCAAGTGCTGCCCTATAGGAGGGTCAATTGCCTAATCATGTATTGATTATTGAAACCGGGGGTAGCAGTTTCGTTTGAAAGACAGGAAGGGAGAGAAGCAGTAGTGAGCTGTGAAATGTGCTTGAATACTTTTGGAAGGAAATCATCTGAATGCTTTACAAGAAAGCGTTGCAGAGCTGTACAAAATTAAAAGTACAATGTTCGTATCGTTTCGGTGTTGGGTGTCTTATTAGGTAATGATTCACAGAGGTTCACTGGCATGGGTTACTCTGCTGACAGTCAGCAGATTTCCATGCATGTAGACATTGTAGATGCACGTAAGGAAAGTGTAAATAAGGTTGCATAATCAGTCCTGAAAAGATTTCAACACGCGCTTTTCAGAGCTCTAACACTAAAGTGGTCATTTACCTTTTAAATGCCTCCCTGGTAAAATCCTAAATCCTCAGCGATAAACAGTTTGAATGTCATGTTAAGGCGACAATTACTAATTGGCTGAACAACCTGAGCCAGCAGATCATCTTTATGAGAAACACAAGACAACCAGTAAATTGTTACATTTTAACGAAAAATATCATCAAGACTCTTTGAAAGATAAGACATTTCAATTATTTATAAACTTGAATTCTGAAATATGTTCTGTCCAAACAGCTGGTGTCATCTTACAGAAATACTGAAACAAATATTGTGCTACAGAGACTGAGTTACATACGACCATTAAAAAGTGTTATACAGGGGAACAAATTCACTCAACTCACTTAGCGCTCTGCCCTACCCATTTAAAGTACGAATGTAACAGATTTTTCAAGAGGAAAATCTGGTAAGGTATATTACTGTAATTTTCTTAAGTCCTAAACAAAACAAAGGATTCAAAAGTAGCCATTCCTACGTAGGAATTACAATCTTTGATTAAATTTACTTCAAAGCTAAGAACATTCAGGCTAAAATAAAAACGGTGTTTCTCATACAAAAGAAAAATGTGAAAGTGTGTTGGTTTTTGTTTCAAAGTTTTACAAACTTATTATTCTTGTGGTGCGTTCGTTGAAAAGTAGATCCTCTTAAAAACAGATTGGTGTGATACTCTGCCGATCAGTCATTGACTGAGAGGAACACGAGGAAAAGGAAAGGTAGTGAATTCGTGATAAGTACTTATCTCTGCAGGATATGAGGGTGGTACAAAATCAGTAAAGTTCTCGAAAGATCTTTTGTCCGTCTGATTTTGAGTTATCTTATAGATATCTCACAATAATGACATATAATTCATTTGCAAGAGCTGATAGTATGGGTCAGAAGCAGTCTTGTTAGTGGGCAAATGCTGTCTCGTTGGGGAACAGAAGCAGCCTCGTTAGTGGGCAAAAGGTGTTTCGTTAGAGGACGGAAGTAACCTCGTTAGTGGCCAGATGCTGCCTCGTTGGGGGACAGAAGCAGTCTAGTTGGCGGGTAGATGCTGTCTCATTGGGAGTAAGAAGTAGACTCTTCCTTTTACCATTAACTTTAAAGCTTACGTGAAATGTGCCGATCAGATTGAATCAGAGTATCAACGGAAATCTACCGCTGGCAGTGGATCCGAAGCTAGTCTCTAGGATTGCTGGTGAGTTAACTTGAAAATAGAATGGATAGCATGTCGACAGTTCTGTGATTGGGGCGAACACTATTCAAAGAAAATGTAGAGAAGTCGTGTTGAAGAGATATTACAGAAAAGTGGAGAGAACGTGTTGTTCTACCAACCGAGCTACGATGACCCGGTGAAAATATAGTTCACTTTCCTCTTGTCCAAACCTTCGATTCTGATACTCCACCGGTGGACATCTCATCCAGCTCTACGCAATTGTGGAGGCCAGCCTCTCCGTGCCATTTGACTTGACCATGGAAGGACTGCCATCCAGCCTATCGTTCTGTCCACAGTCCATTGAATGTAGAAAGTGTTATAGAGAAGAGAGGACTTGAAAATATCAAGTTTGTAGAGATACTAGACAAGTCGTGTATATATTTGAGATATGAGAGGTATTGAGATTTCGTCAGTAGATGGATCATTGCAAAACTTTGTGTGTCAGTTAGTTAGTTCGTTAAATAGCAGTTTAACAGTAGAGAATTCCTAATGAAGATAACATGTTTTACTGGTGGCATTTGATTCTACAAACTTTCTCTCGGAGTCAATTAAACTTTCTGATGACGAGTTGCATTTCACTTACTAATTACTAAGATACTATTAATAATGCGAGAAGGGTAGGTAGGTAAAGTGCTAAAAACTACTAACAAAGCATGAAAAAGGGCAAGTTTTGAGGTATTCCAGACAATATATATGAGGAGAAAGGCATGAAACTTGAATTGGTGTTTACCTATCACTAGCCATCAGGTATTTGCAAGATAGTTTATTTGATTTATGCAAACACTAAACAGTGGTACGTATCGGTATGGTTACATGATTACGTCGAAAGTCTGAAAAGATCCCAATTACAAAGCATGTCGATTATCTGCCTCATGAAGAGTGTAATAATAATTTGCTGCTTCGACAGAAAAATCAATATATTATAAGTTCTGCATTAAGAAAGTCTTAAATATAAACAAATAAATAAAATGAAACAACGGTCTAAACTATGCCTGTAAATGTTGCGTTTACACTACAGTAGTGGCTGGAAACTTGCTTTTAGCCTCCACTTCAACGATTTGAGCCACCGTGTTAGTGATTTCTCAACTGACGCATCATGAAGTTCAATGTGTAAAGTGTCCCGCGGCGCGACGCAACGCTCAGTGCCGTGACGCGCAATGCCATGTCCCATATTAATCGAACCTTACAGCTACACTTGCCCTAAAAATTAATCTGAAATGATTAACTTTGCCAACGATTTGCTCGAAGTAACGTAATTGCCATACAAACGATGGCTGCTATTATTTAATGACAGCATTTGGTAAGAACCATCTGGAATAATGTACTAAAAGACAGCAAGGTTTCTACTGAGGAAATAATCGTTACTTCTACTAAATGTTTGAAAGATCACCACTTGTGCTCTATTCTGCACTGAATCACTTAAATGCCATCATCAACACACTATAGATGCTTGCCATCCTATTTGAAGTTTAAGGTATGCTGTTAAAATTCGGAATGAGCATGTATAACTGTGAGGCAATCAATCTGCTTTTCAATCAACACTGCAGTCACCAAGATGAAGACAGCTCAAAACCAACTATTGCTTTGCTAGCCAGTGGACCTTGTGAAAACAGCAAACACTGTGTGACGGCTACTTCAATTGTGAGATAAAAATTTACCAAAGCAGCAGGGCATGTTCAATAATAAATTAATATCTTTCATTATAGCGCAGATGAATTTGTTCAAATTGGCAATCGAGAGAAAGGTTGAATTTTGAGATTATAGGATGAAATGCTCTCGCGTTGATTTCCCTCCATTTTCTCGCGAACCCCATGGCTTTATTAAAACGCACCTCATATCTCCACCATTCGACGAAAGGCAAGATTATGATCAAATTCAAATATTTTCTAAAGAAAGAAACTAAAGACGTTGATACGGTTGTAATACTTTGGAGCAAAGTTCTACTTCTTCATGAATGCAGGAAAGCAGACAGTATTCTTTACAGGCAGTAGTTTGCAGGGTATTATGTGTCTCCAAAGTCAAAACCCGTCTTTCAATAAAACGGTCCACATGCCCGAACAAGAACGGTGTAGAACCTCTTACTGATTTACCACGCCGGCAAAACAATAACGAATCACTCAAATGTCGTTCAATTTTGGGCAATCAAACATGTGTAAACAACAACTAGAAGACCAAAATTGTGCCAATAGGATTTTAACACCACACGCAAGTACTTAAGGCGTGTTACTACACCCATCAAGTCTACAGCATTCTGATTTTTGAAACTCCTCATTTCTCTTGTTACCATAATATATACTTTTCATTCATATCCTCTACGGGCGGCCATCTATATTCAATTCTGCGCAATTTGAAGGTTAGCCTCACTGTGGTATGGAACTTGACCCACGAAGCACAGTCTAACACCTGAGCCCAAACATTACCTCCTATTGTGAGACACGGATATGCAATTCTGTATCAGCAATGAAAATTGGAAACAATTTGACCACGCACGTCTTTACCCTTCGCCCTCTCATACCCCAAAATAGGAAAAGCAAGCTATTACGTTCATGTTCCTGCTATATCGTCTACATCGAATCCAGCTTGTGCAATATACTACCACAGACTACTTGACATAAAAGAAAGTAATATCGAGACCTTCCATATACTCTTTGGTACGATTACTAACACTAGTTATGCAATTATAATTTCTTATGTAGCTTATGTGATTACGGCCTCTTTCGTAAGTTACGTATTTATAATTCAGTTGTGTAGAAATAAGTCCTATTCAATCCGTTGTGTAACTTGTGCAATTATTTTTTATCAGTTCTCATATTTTCGTATGAGTCAAAAAATATAATTTACAAAGTTTAAAAAGTCCGAAAATATAGTAGAAAAAAGTAAAAATACGTCATTATCGGGATTTGAACCTGGTACTCACGCAATTGCATAAGATCCCAATACTCTACCGATAAACATGGCCATCTAGCTCTAAGCAATTTGAAGACCAAACTATCAGCGTTATGTGATTTGACCATGGAAGAAATGCTAGCCGGCCCATCAGTCTGTCCGGAGCTCATCAAATGAAAAAACAAAATTAAAAAACTGGGAAGAATAAGAAAGTCGTCAAAGCCTCTTGGAACGATGTGTAGGACTCGTTGAAAATGTCTTAAGACCTTAAACTCTCTTGTGAAACATGTACTTTGAGCACAATTTTAGAAACAGCCAAGGATCATCGTTGGAAATCTTTCTATTTTTGTTTGTATTATTATAAACATATCAAACGCAATCACGTCTCTGCTCATTGTCTTCATGAAAGAATTCTACATTAGTTATTGAAGAAATCCCTACCACATCTTGAAGGCCTGGCGATTATACGAAGCTGTGAACTACCTAGGTGCTCATGTTTTGTTTTCAACTCTCTTAATCGGGTATAGTTAAGGGGCGGGCATTCAAAACTACAATTCAGAATGACTCACATTGATTAAGTGACCCAAATGTCGTAAAACTGCAAAGCTTTCAAGTGAGCACAGCTTTGATAGTGGGGAATAGGCATGCTTGTTTAAGCGAAGTAAGACAGATGAAGCTCAAGCGACTGATGTCCGCATTCCTTAACATGAAAAGACGGCGGAGGGCTGACAAGAAAATTACCCATGGTCTCACAATACTTTGATTCGTGCTATAATACTTAGCTCGATACAAGTGCCCACTGGGGCATTCAAAAACCAAATAGCATACATATTTCGTAGATAAAGAAATACAAAGCCCTCCACGATAAATTCAAGAGGTTTGTGGACAGTTTTGTTCCTCATTAGCGCAGCAATTGCATGGCACTATTTTCGGTGAAAAATGTACCTTCCCTATCCTAGAATTAAAGCGTAAAGCTGTTTAGCTTTAATTTGCAGCAGTTTTAAAAGGATCACAGCAAATATATTTTTAAACCATGGTATAACGTTTGCACCAATATGATGTATTTTATGCATGTAAGTTACGTTACTAAAACATCAGACCTGATGAAGAAGCGATAAGTTTCGAAAGCTTACTAGCTATACAGGTTGTTGTTTTTAGTGTTTTATATCTTTACTATTGGTTATGTCTAGTGACCACTTGCATAATGAAAACATATACTATGGTAGGGTATAGAGTGTTTGAATGGATAATAAACTTAAAAGGGTAAAAAAGAGATTATGACTAGGGAGCTTTGTCATTAAGTTAACTGAGTTAGGACATGGTGGCTGCTGAGCCGCATAAATCGGTAAATATATGTTTTACACCTTAGCCCGCGCGCAGTGATACATCGGGTCCCCGGTTCGTTTCCCGGTGGCAACATAATTTCTATTTCTATTGTTTCTTTTAAAATCTTTCAAACCTTACTGATCCGATCACCGCATTTCAAGTGAGTGTCAAAGTTTATGTTTTACGAAGGAGGCTGCTTCTGTCACCCAGTATCGAACTCAACCCCGCCAGTGCCGTATGTATCTCATATTTATTGAGTACTATATATATATATAGAGAGAGAGAAATACAAA
>JAAAKL020015174.1:0-11607 GCA_010016065.2 Carybdea cf. marsupialis auct. non (Linnaeus, 1758)
CAAAGTTGCCTATCGTGCCGGGTGTTTGTTAGTCCGATGTATCTGTCTCCAAATCCAAAGGTGAAAGTGTCCCCCTCCCCCTCGTGGTTACGGCACTGCTATGTTATTTCCTCTTAAATAATCACTTTGGGCCAACTAGAGATATGTGAGAGCCAGTTTGTCCTCGGTCGTTTAGGCATCTACCTTGTACCAGGTTATGCACCGGTGTATGATCTAAAACAATCTCTCTATCATGACGAGACACATGACTCAAAACCACGTCATTTATCTGCTTTTGCTGTATGAAAGCAGAGTTTTCAAAAAATTTTAACTTCTTTATACTTTCTTATTTGACGCTTTCATTTACACTATCCAGAATGGGTGAGGGGTTGAGGTGGCTAGCAAACCCGTTGTTCTATATTTCCATAATACATTATCAGCGACTCTCCCAATCCTTTGAATTTTTCTGACTTTCCCTACAATATGTTGAACAGTATTTCTGCAAAAAACCCACAAAATTGCTAATGATGACGTCATAATTATCTCCTACGCGCCCCTATGAGGAGTAACGAACAAACAACGCGAAATGACCACGGGTAAAATCACTTACAAAAAACTTAATTTTTCGGCACATGTCAGGTAAATTACATACAAAATGGTTCCTTTTACTCAGTTATACACTTGTTATCTTTGAAACTCCCCAAAACTAAGCTATATTTATGTTTGCTAGAAAACGCTGCACAACAATGCACTTTCAAACGGTGTTCAGTACCTGTCCATTACTACCTTAGTAGTAACCAACCAAAGAAAATTTTTGTTTTCAGATAGGTTGAAATTATTCCAAAAAATGTTTATTAGTTACATAGCTCACAGATGTTTCAGTTACCTGAGCAGATGCCATAAACAAAACAAAACCTCTTCGTACTAGGCAACTATTTTCTATTTTCTAAAACTAAACTTGGACATCCATTGGTTAGATTGTGAAACTAATTACTACTTCTTCAGTGTTGAATGTAACATATTCTTTGTGCTTACAGAAGATTCTTTAATAAATCTGTTCCCCCATTTATTATCACTTTTATGAGTGCTCCCTGGTAACCGAATTTGATAGTCTCCTGCAGCTGTTTTTTCCGGCATATCAATGTACACATGCCGCGTTGATGCCAACAGTGCAAACAGGGTTTTATCTCATGATCTTTGTTCCTTTCTCTATAATACTACTTCCAACAACAAGAGCTCCGCCTCCCATTCCTTTCTCGCTGATACACAATGAAACAAATCACCACAAGCATTTCTTGTCAGTCTTCTACATCTGCTCTTCTTGCAAATAATAGACAATCAGAAGCTGAACAACGGGTACATCTATTGGCAGCTGTTTTCATTTTGGAATTTCCATTTTGCTGAGGTGTGGAGCCTAAGGCAACTATGAAGTGCTTTTGCCACCGGGATTGGATCTCTTTCAGTCTATCCTTCTAGGAAGACCATTAAGGCCCCACGTTGGTGCAGGTCGAGAACCCACACACAGGACAAAGTGGATATCGTTGGTGTTGGGGAAAGCCCGACCATCTGGCTACCAAATATGTGCCATGTGGTTCCCCTGCATATAAGGTATTTGCAGCTAACAGAACTCTAAAAACAAGTTAAGAAAATGATGTGCCTTTACCGAACGTAATACTGAAAGCCCCAACGACACTGCATTTGAAAAACAAATAATGGTTCTATAAAGTGGCTGAGATTATTCAGTGGTGGTAGCAGTGCTGGACTGACAACATGCCACGCGGTAGAGAATTCATCTCAAATCCAACCCAGGAACACCCGAGATTCCCACAAGCAATTGAAACCGGTGAGTCACTTCCAACAGACTCGTGCCAACATGGAAGAACCTCAGAGAGGTTACACAAATGGCGACTGCCCGTTTCTCCTTTATTCCCAAAGTGTGGGGGACTGCCCCAGAACATGAACCATCCAGGGTACGATCTCCAACAGAACTATTACTGAAGTTTCCCCTTAGTCAGACCAAAAAGAAAATATATTTCCATATAAGCCAATATCCCAAACGTATAACTCTTAATGTATTCTCCTACATCTTTCTTGACATTTTTGGTAACTGAACATCACATCAAGCCCATCACAACATATTTACACCAAGCACATCCCTATCTCCTGTGGTTACGGAATGGCCATAGGGTTCTGATGTGATAGAACTCTGAATTCATTCAGGCAGTGTAGGAAAACTATATTTACCTATATGCTCTGAATTAGTTTATTAGTCGAACTGTGGAAATATTATGTAGTTGAGTAATTAGCCAAAGAAAAGTCATTATAAAAAGTTTTATACTTTCGTAGTTTCACGAAATGCAAGTAGACTTTGAAATGCTAAATTTTCTTTAAGGAATATCGAAAACATAAACAACCTCCTTTTTACAGTAATGTATGTAACTGAAACACTGTTTCCTGGGGTGACAGTGACAAGAAAAGTATCCTTGCAAACATTACTGGGTGCATACTATTTGTAACTGCAAGAAAATGAGATAACAGCTTCCCCTAAAATGCCATACTCTCATGATTGGATTGGATTGTGAAGAAAAGGACTTTATTGAAATTGAAATTTTCTTGCAAATTAGGTTATAACGGAACCTCAATATGTGACCCGTAATTTGAAAAAAACACGATGTGTGCCAAATTGTTAAACATGGCCTTTTCATAACACCACTATTGCTATCATCAGTTTTTAAAACTACCAAATTGTAATTAAAAGAACGGTAAATTGTAACACAATATTGGAATAAAGGTCGTTTTTTGTACAAACATAGGGTAAGCACTTTCACAAGCAGATGTCAACAAAATGTAAATAGTCTGCTGAAAACGACAGCTAAGGAGCTCATGGCAAATCTATAGAAATCTTCCTCCTAACATTGCATGATAGGAATGGAGTGTAATTCAAGCCTTGTTTCCATATTTGCATACTCCAATGTTGACTATTTAATTTCTCGGTTATGAATTATTGCTCCTGAACATTTTAGAAAGTTTCTATTGTGATGTACATGTAGAAATATACTTGCTCTCGTGTTGGTCACTGATGTAATGAAAGCAATCACCTGGCAACATCGGATAACCATTGATTGAAACCTCACGCATTATGAGCGATGTCTGTAAAGAGCAAATAACAATAATAAAAACAAATTCTGAAATTCTTATAAATGTCATATTGATATTAAAATTGAAAATAGCAAGCAAGAAAAGCAAAATTACTTCACTATTAGAGAATACAAAATATCTGGATTGATTATCTGTTACTATGTAATTCATAGGACGTAAATGGCTAAAAAGACCTAAAACGGTGTTTATTTTGGCCGAAAAATGCAACATTTTTTTGGATATGTTTGTACGTTCACATCTTCCCAGACCATATAATGAGAAAGGTCTCGATTTCGTATCTCACGCATAGATACGTATAGCATTTCATCAGGTATACATTGAGGAACTGTTCAATTAGGGTTTTATATGTTAGTGCTGATTTAAAGAAAGGTAATTGCTACTCAACTTAAACCTCTGCCTCCCGCTCTTACACAAGATTCATAATAGAATCCAATGAATTGTACGCTTTTTATGTGGGTAACAGCAGCAACATTTCTTACTACTCAAAGTTAAGCCTTCATGCATATGATATGTAAACATCGTCAGATTATCTGAGTATATCCCTTTGACAAGAAAGTGAGTCCTTACTCGGGCTTTTTTATACGATTTGGCAACACTGATAGGTAAAATCTTCAATTAGACACCTTAAACATTCTGTCTTTCCTGCTCCCAGTTTTCTACCAGTAGCAAAAAGTGGCGTTTCACTTTTTACCGATATTTTAAAGGAGTGTCATTTAATACTGACAATCGTTTGTTAATTATAGCAAAGTACAATTTCGCTACAATCATGCCATCCTGTGTCACTTACCTGTAATCTTTGGAATGACAATGAAACAATAAAAGTTTGATAGCAACGGTGTACATGAATTGATGCAACATTTGATCTGAATCCTTGTCCTTTATTTGGACTTACATTTCTATTAAAATGATTTCTGCGTGTTATTATTCTCTTTTAACAAGAACTTTATCTTTTTATATTCCTCTTCCGTAATGCTTTGCTGTGGAGGTTAATGACTGCACTTGAACATATCAAGTAGTTTACTATTTTGCTATTTTGGTTTTGTCTTCTCTGATTTTCTCATGGTCCTATAGTTGTAGCTTGACCAGTCAGCATAAACTGTTGAAAAATTTCTATGGTTTCCATTTAAGGTAATGTACGTACTAACGTGACACTAGAAACCAGTCTCCTTACTCTGTTATAAGTAGCTGATGTAATGAGAAGACTAGAGGATTGTGAATGTGGAACGCAGTTGAACTTGCAAACTCGTTGGGTGTTACTTGTAAAGGGAAGACAGATTATTATTTTATAATGTAAACATTCTTACAAACAACTTGCTGTTATTGGTAAGAGTGCATAGAAAATTAATCTAAATGGTGCAGAGCACATACTGAAGGAAAGAGGATTTTTACTTCAGTTATTACTTGCTTTATGCCTTTCTCCACAAAATTTCAAGGGTCTCTGGTATATGCCATGCCCAAATAGCTGTTTTCCCAGACCAGCTGATGCCTGCTTACTGTTTGGGCCTTAATATTGCAGGTGTTCATTTTTAAAGACAGTCCTAGCTATTACATGAAGATCTCTAATTTGCTTATAGTGAGCTAGTTTGCAACCTGATAAAATATGCAAAACGGAATTTTATGGCGATTTCAATGTCACCCATTGTTCTGCATGATGCACTCATGAGCATGTCGTTAAGTATGTATAGGTATAACTATCGCATACATTATTTTCTTGAGCAATCCTGTCAACTAACTCATTAGAGCTGCCACCTGTGTCGGAGAATGCTTGTTACTTAAACATGAGGTCTTTGCCATGTGTGTGACTTTTTCCCCATCGATTGATTTTGTAGAGCCATCACATAACAAGGCCACATAGAGGGCAGGGTAGAGGGCAGCTAGAAAAACGAAGCATATGTGATCCTCTGAGGTGAAGGTTGCCTTTTAGTCTTAAGAATCATGAGTGGTTTGAAACATCCATATTTAATCTCTACCTATTATCTGCAGGACACAACCACAAAGAATACGAGTGTAAGTATTCCTCCACCGTTTACAATAATCAATTTGTTTATGGATTCTGCTTCCTTGCTATTGTTCCAGATCAAAGCATTCGCTCCTTGTATTTATGTAAGAGGATGTAATGTCAATTTGTATTTATAGGTTTCTACGCATGGAGGCACGGTCTGAGAGATAACTTCGGTTATCAAAGTCTTAGATAACATCCCTAAATGTCACATGGACCCTGTGCACTTGTGTAATATGTCTCATGGTGTTCCTTCCTCGTTTACAAACGGAGGAAAAAACTTGGAAATATTTGAATCGATTTTTAAAAGTATCTAGATCTATAGATACAATATTATCTATTTAGGTATTGAGACAATGCCAATGATAATGCTTAAATAATGTATCTGCTTGATATTGTCGCTTTTTGGGTCAAACTACAAATGCCACTTCCAGTTTCATACATACTCTGTTTCATTGCTATTCATAGTATTTGTTTAATTTAGGCCTACTTCTTAGTTAGCTACATGAATGTCAGCTGGAGTTTGCCCCTTAGCAGGGGCGGTGCTTTAGAGAACTGAATATATTTAATAGTAGCTACATTTTGGTAAGATTTATATTTTTGTTACAAGGCATTTTCTTCATCAAAGTAAGATATAACCAATTCGTAGAGATGTTTTCTCTCTACCATTAGCTAGTGTAATAAGCTGTAATTGAGGATTTTTTATTTATCATTAATATGGGAGCAAGGGAAAGCTGCATGTCAGCTACATTGTAAGAAGACTGAGCCATAGAGCTGTCTTGACACAACTCCTTTGTTTACATACGCATCCATAATGGCTTCATAAGAGTAGGAGAGGCATAATGGTAAACCAACATTTTAAGCTAGGAATAGTTTAGAAATCGATCTATCAAACAGAGACAGTTACTGTATTTTCAACATCAAGAGGTGAAAGGTCTGAAGGGGTTACTTTTAAATCACATGAGTTGACTTTTGTACTGCATTTATGATCTGAAAGCAGTTCGTCCGCAACATCAAGAATGGGCATGTAGATATTGGCAGTAACGACGAAACTTAACGTGTTCATCAAGAACTGTAGAAGAGTATCGTATCACATGTTACTAGCTTACAATTCTGTTTAAATATGAAAACATTTTTGAGGGAAATTTTCAAAGCCTGTAGCATAGACATTTCCAGGAGAGTCGAAA
Source organism: Carybdea cf. marsupialis auct. non (Linnaeus, 1758) (assembly GCA_010016065.2). NCBI lineage: Eukaryota > Metazoa > Cnidaria > Cubozoa > Carybdeida > Carybdeidae > Carybdea > Carybdea cf. marsupialis auct. non (Linnaeus, 1758). The sequence continues at coordinate 6,325 of JAAAKL020015174.1, forward strand.
ATGAAATGTAAAGGGCATTTTTGATTTGGTTGAAATGGAACAAGCCATACGACGAAACACTAAACCCTCAAAAACTTTGTATTGTCATCCTAATTTGGCTAGATAACAAGAGGCAATTGGGAAATTGAAAAGCTACGTGCTTCAGTAAAATTCTATGCTCAATCAAAGCTTGTAAGTGGGGTCAGTCGCAAGCAACGACCTCTCCTCTTAAGCTCCTGGCATATTTATCAATTAGTGAAATAAATACCCTGTCTTCTTATTCTACAATATCACCACATCTGTTTAAAGCAAGTGATGTTGATAATGGATGCTTTCTACGGCCAAATAATATGCTTTACATATTAACTATGGTGTAGGGTGCTTCATTGTCTAAATATTGACTGTGTGCCGTTGTAGTCTACGCACTATGCCCAAGGTGTTCAAGAGCATTCTGGACACGCGTCTTTGTTTCTCATGGCTGACTGACGTCAAAAGTAGTTTAACTTGGCTCTGTAAAAGAAAGGTTGTCAAGGATAAAGGTATGCATTTCCAAAACTGGATAACCTGGCTTGTTCAACTGTTATCAAGGGTTGCTATTCATGATAGTTCGCGTATTGACAATGAGAAGCTCTTGCAAATTTCTCTGACAATTTTGAACTAAGGCTAGCGAGGGCAAGATCTCTGAAGTTTAGTCAAAGAATTTGTACAGATTAAAACAGTTTTATGTATTCATTCTTTTAAATGGCGTCTTGCAAGGAAAGTCCTAGTACTGCAATACACCATTTCCGAGGAATGGGAGGCAAGAAAAATTTGCGTTCCTGTTACATTATCCTCCGAGCCATAGTTGCATTTAGTCCCTACTGACTCCTTCTACCTGTTAAATTTTAAGTTTGTCTTGGAATTCCTTTGCAGTTTATTCCATTTGGAGCTAGAAACCTTGGAAATTTCCTAATTTTGTTTCGGATTGAGGAGCTATATGTTCTGTTACTTTTGCAATCATTCCTATATTCGTTAGCAGCAGAAAACTTCAGTGAGAACGTCAAGGAAAGGAAAAATCAATTTAGCGAGAAACAAAAAGGTTTAAATATGAATTGCGAATTGAGGGAAAAAAAGTAGGCCGACTTTGAGAAATCGATTAGAGAATCTTGTAATTGAGTATTTTTTTGATGTGCTTTTCTATTTCACTGCTAAAAGTTACTGATCCCTAATTTCATTATGGGTAGCGTGCAATAGATTTTTAGCGTCTATTCATGCCCACACACTAATACACATCAAGTCATACCGTCCTTGGAAAATACAGCTGTTATAGAACTTAAGGGCTGGTGAAATCAAAGAAAATGTTTATGGTCGATAGCTGTTCCCCAACCATGGTCGTTGTATGATAGTATAATAGCACAAACTATTATATGACATAACACTAGTATATAATATAATAGTTTTAAAGTATATTTTATACGTTCAACTGGCCTTGACTCATTTCTCCTCTTCTTTTCCTTTTCTTTGGTTCACCCTCATTGCTAGTAAAAAGAAGAGATCCAAGACAACAGGAAAAACCAAGTGAAAATGATATTGATCATTTACCAGGTTTTACAAATTTCTTAACTTGCCATGGTTGCCATAGTAATAACACATTTTCTATGTTACGGCTGCTTTGCAGACAAAAAGAATTTGTCTTTTCATTGGGCCTGTTCGGCTAACCATGTAGTTCCATGGACACTGATTGATCAAAATAACACCAATCCAGCAGTCAGACCTCTGATTGGCTACTTTCAAAACACAGTTTTGTATAAGTTTTACTGATTTCTTCCTATCTCAATTCTGACAATTTTGTGCTCTGAGGAGTGTCAGACGAAAAAAGGTTTTTAGTACTAAAATGTTTTTGCTATTTCGTGCAGTTTTATTGTTTTGTACAACCAAGAAAGTATTTGAATATTTTCTATGTATAGAGTACTATTGTAATGAGCCTCTCTTGACTTGTGGCAGCTCTGGGGGAACTCGCTGCCAGCGCTTGCAGAAGATTCCCAAAAATATATCGTAAAAACACTCTTTTCCATAATCTATTTAATTGGGATCCATGAAAGCGCTCGTAGATGTCAGAGGTCTGGCACACACACCTATTACAATACACTAAACCAACATTTATATTGAATTACTACAACCAATCAAAATACAAATAAAACAGGAAGTGGAGAGTGATTGGTTAGTAATGACAGGTGGTGTTAGTTGATTCGTGTTAGTCTACGATTATCTAGCGTGTGAAATTGCTTCCTTTAAACTAGTAACGACTATCTACATGTTCAAAACTGTTTACATCTATATCAAAGCAGTAAAAATCGCTAGCAACCTTTTCCCTGGAGCATTTCCCTGTGAGCTATTGTAGATGTCAATCGTAGCTTCTGCATAAGTCTTGAAATGTGAATTTTTCTTATTTTCTCAGTGACTTGATTTTTAAAATCTGTTAAAGCAATGCAACTTTTCCTTGAGCCATTTTTTTTAGGATTTTGATTCCTTTGATTGTGCATCTCTGTTTAATCAGAATATCATCTCATTTTTGAAAATCGTAACGAAGTGATCATGCAGTTCAGGTGAGAACAGGTTACTTTACAGCTGAGACTTCTTTTCTTTCCAGTAGGATAATACCACATCAGCTAGTTTTGGATCCTTTAACCTCTTCTTCGTCCTGGCGTGAAGGAGCTCTATTAAACGGAAGTGTCAACAGTCCTACAATGCTGGACTATGAAGTATGCAGGTTTCCCTAACCCTCGTTCCAAAATATTGTTAAGTTTGAAAATAAGCATTTTAGAGACTTGCATATCACTTGCATGAAAACAAGTAATAACAGAATTGGACACCCCTTTCATATGGCATGCATCTTTCGTGATTTGTTCCATTTTCACCGTGTGAAAACTTAACTTCTATTAGTCCAAGAGTGTAAGTGCTGGTGCCAGCGCATTCTTTTTTATTTGCGATTCCAACCATGAAGTAACACCTCTCTTCACGTAGACCGTATCTCAACAGCTTGCTGTACATCTGATAACAGTTGTACCGAATCCAGACCAGAACTTCAATTTCTTGGGTAGCGTGTCTCTCTGATGAAACCACATGTTCCAACAGAAAGTTGATGATTTCCCATTTTGTCCCTATTGTCCTTGCAGTCATATATTCGCTTCTCGTACTTTACATTTGTTTCCGACATTTAACCCTGGCCACATCACCCTGAAAGAGACAGTCAGTTCTAGAAAAATACCTAATTTGGAGGCAGCAATTCATGTTACTACGTTTTGATTGGTTTTCTTTACTGAGTGATATAAATACAAGAAATCATCTGTTGGCTGAGAGCTTACAATTTTCTTTAAGTCTTTAATCATTTAATCTTTAATAATTTCTGAATCATCTTGACAGATTTATGTAAGTTAATTTGCCTATTTTGGTGATCTGTGGTAACTATATCTAGCTGAATGGCTCTGATTTCTGCATGAGAGAGTCTTGATGATCAGCCGAAGCTTTCAATTTGGTATCTTTTTCTTGCCTTGCACGTATTTGTCGATACTTGCCCTGATTCTAGCAAAGTATGTTACTGGAGATGGAAGGATGTCACACACCGTCATGGCAAGAAATTTAGTGCTGTTCGATTTCTACTTTCAATTCGATTCTTGTATTGTAAGCATCGGTCTTGTTGACCCCACTTCAATAAGCCTTAAATATCGCTTTTCTTCCTCCGCCTTTCTTAATTAATTTTCGATTACTTCCTTTTTCTCTCTAATGTTATTCACCACTAACGCTTTCATTTTGTGACGCCAAGAATCTTTTCAGTTAGTTGCACTGTAGAAACGATACCTCCATGTTGCAATTTCTATGTTGCTTCCGGAAAAGCCTCTTGTGCCTTCTACTCTCTATCAGTACTGACCTTAGTGGATTGTCTGTAAGGTAAACTGGATGGATGTACAAGAAAAGGGATTGGAAAAGCTATGCAGCATTTACATGAATAAAAAACAGAAAGGAGCCAAAACGACTAAGCCATGCTTGATACAGTTGCACAAAGGCTGACGTTAAAATATAATCGATCTAAAACAAGAATCAGTCTAGAACGGCTGAGAACACTTTAAAGTATTTTGTACAAATAAACTTACATTTCGGCTAGTCGAGCTAGCCTTCTTCCGAGTTGTTACAAAGATGAGCTTAAGAGTTCGTTATAATTGTTACAAGGTGGTCACGTGACAAAATTTTGAATGCCGGTTACGAAGGTGGTTGGATATGATGAGAGAGAAATGATGAGGTTCACAGGGTGCAAGACATGTTTATGAAGTGGGTAGTAATAAGCGTGGATAAATGATGAATAGGGCTTAAATATAGTAATCGTAGATAGTAAATTATAAATAATAATGACAAAAAGAAAAGTAAAAAATCTATTAAAAAAAACCATATATATATAAAAGAAAGAAATATACTGTATATATATTCATTAACAAATAACAAAAAAATTTTAAATACAATAATAATAAATCACAAAACAAATAATAATAAACGAATAATACATTAGCAAATAATAATTGAATAATAAATTATTAAATAATAAACAAATAGTTTTTGAAATAGTAAAATAAATAAATAAATAAATGATATACAGAATATAAAAAATGATAATAAAAATAATAATAAAAAAGATAATAAAATAGAATAGAAGGTAGGAAATGACTATAAAATAGAAATAAATAAAATGAATTGAAAAAGAATAATAATAATAAAAGTATAGATATAATAATAATAGCAATAAAGAAAAGAGAAAAGAAGAATGATAATGATAAAATGTTTTGTTGTTGTTGATGTATGTCTTATTTACAAATAATTGACGCTTACATTTGGTGATCGTCTATTCGGTTCAAGCCATTGTGTAATGTGTTCCCCAAGTTAATCACATGCTGCTCCAGCGCTAGCCGCCTAGAAAGGTTATTCTCTAGTATTTAAGGTATAACCTCCATATCAGAAAGAGAGTGCCCAGCTGCGTTGAAATGCTCTTCTATGCTCGCCAAAACGAGTCTGGATGGAATGGCCAGCATTTGGATGACTTTAATCTATCGGAAGTTCTAATGCGGAGGAAAGATGATGACGTCACAAATAAAATAATGGAAGTAGGACAATTTGACTCCAGATACCTGAAGACAACCCAAAATTAGGCTGTTTCTCAAAGTACGAGACCGGTATTGTATATAATGTTTAAACTAGAGGCATTCGCATTTAAAAAATCTCTAGTCAAAACTCTGTTAATTTTCCTTGGATCCTAACGTGAGGATCCAGCATCAAATA
>JAAAKL020015175.1:0-11606 GCA_010016065.2 Carybdea cf. marsupialis auct. non (Linnaeus, 1758)
CGAAAAAAGCTTTTTAGTACAAAATGAATTCGCTATTTCGTGCAGTTTTATTATTCTGTACCATCAACAAACTTTTCAAATAAATTTATGATAAATTCCGAGTAAGATGCTTCTTGACTGCTGGTTCTCAGGTATAGCTGGGGGCTGTTTGTACATCTCCTTGCATTTTATTGAACTCTTGCGTTTCGAAGCAGAGAAAGTTTGAACTGCAAGGGTCTCGCTTCTATGCGATGGAGGCAATTCTCATTTTCTTAATTATGTCTTCGATCTCTAAGATGTTGTCCTTATACCTATCATTGTTTTTCTTTCTCTTTCTTTCATGTGTGTTTAGGTCTGTGTTGTATACAGTCGTCTGCATTAGATACCATTTTGAGCCAGCATCGCCATCATCCCATAAACGTATTTACTGCAACGAAGGGCTGAAAGCTTTCAGTATTTATGTAGATACCGTATAATGTAATATCTTGACTTCAAATGGTTTTGATCTAGAGAAAAGTTGACTCGAACATTGCATGCCAAGAAAATTAAAGGGCTTCGTGATCATCTTGATCAACTGGAATTGCTTCAGAATGAAATAGGTATTTATATACTTGGCATAAACAAAACAAAATTGCCTTGTTTTTTAAAATACAAAATTAACAAGAATCGCGGGTTTATAACGCTGACACATTGAAACTAATTCCAATAGAGGTAGCGTTTCTATTTATACCGATGATTCGAATACATCTAAGCTGCGAGATGACGTTGCTAAAGATGATCTTGAACTTGTTTGCATTGCAATTCTATTGGAAGAGTAAATCCTCGCTAATTGTAGCATGGTTTAGATCTCCTGATAGCTCGATATAATACATTTGACAAATTCGAAGATATAGTATAATATAGTACATTAACTTAGAATGATAAAGAAATGATACTACTCTTTGATCAGAAATTGTCATGACACTAACACATCTACTTTAGACAATAACAAAAAGCATTTATGATATCTTCCTGATCTATTTAACTATAAGTATTAAACATTAGACAAGAAATCAGGCTAAACGGAAAAGTAGTACAAAATTAAGTAAAGCATTATTGATGACTTATACTGCGACCGGTCAAGCCAGTCTTCCTCAGAGTACAAAGTTTGGTTTAGTTTTAAAACTGCCGTTACAAAGACATTATAACGTGTCAAAAATTTATGCGTGTTACATGTGATAAAGGGATTCGCTTGTGCAAGTTAATGACAGTGTGGAGCAATCATTTAAGAGATGAAGGGGTACAATGTTGGGGAAGGGGGAATGAATAATAGAAATATCTTTTTTAATAAGAGAAAAAAGTAAATAAGGAAATAAATATAAATGAATCAATAATAAATAAATAAATATAAAATAACTATAAGCAGCAAAAAAGGTGACTTTAAGTTCTAAAGCCATAATTGATCATACATCAGCTACTAATATACTTAACTCGGGTGTTCATGAAACGTCTCTAAGCAATCATTACTTTGGGTTTGGAAGAAAAACATCTCGTACAACTTTTGAAAGGAGTCAAAATATAATTGAAACAAGTAATGATAAGAAATTGAGCAAGGAATTTTTTCTTGCTGCTGTTTGCTCTAGAACGTTTTGAGAAATGTCATCAAAAGGAACTCGTGTGTTGATATTATGATTGCCTAGTGGACTTATTTGCCTATGGTTATTGAAAAGCTTGCTCCATTTCAAAAGTCTCAAATAAGGCTTGCTCTTGGGTGACTCCTGATCTTTAGGTCCTAATAAGAAGAAGGAAGAAGTCTAAGAGCATGAAAATTAGATATAGTCCCCCCTGGCTAATAGACTCTTATAGGCTACTTGGTAACCAGGTTTAAAAGCTTTAAATTTACAGTAAGAGATGGTTTTAGTCAGGCAACAGCACTTTTAATGTGTCATGGAAACCTAATGCAGGCTATAGGGGCTGTTAGTGGCTGTTGAAGAATAATCAATCTAAAACAAGTAATATTGAGTGCATTTACGATTCTGGGATAGAAATAGTTAAAACAATAGCAGAAACCCATTTATTGTGGTATGACGTCACATTAGCGATGAGGCAATGTTGGAGACCGTCTGAATACCCGGATCGTTTGGCTACATTTGCCTCGTTCTCGCAGATATTGCCTCATTTTCAACTATACATTGAACCTGTATGAATGAGAGGTAGAAAAACTCCACTGGAGTATTGGCCTTGTCACAGCAAGTACCAGTACAGAACAGACTTGTAAACATTTTTTCCGTCTGACATCGTTTTTGTCGACAGATCGAATGTACTCAGATAACTCGTTTCCATTTCTGCGCAAAACGTTCAGCTGGACCATCTAGCTACTTTTTTCGACCTCTCATTCATACAGGTTTACCGTTCAGTTTAAAATAAGGCAGAATATGCGAGAACGAGGCAAATATAGCTAAACGGTCCGGGTAGCCAGACGGTCGCCAACAGCAACACCAAAGGCAATTTAACCGAGCAAGGATGAGGCTGTTGTGCTAACTCTGTCGTTTGTCGGTAGATGCAGTCTACGGACCTTTTGAATGTTTCACCTCCACGTGTATATGTATATGGATATGATACCTGTGTTGCCTTCTGCTGTCAAACTGACAGAAGGAGTGTCCACACTCACAGAAACTCAGATCGACGAGCTAGCAGTTATCTTCAGCTTCTTACTCTTGGTTGGAGGTTAAGACTGCTCCTTCGGCGATCATCTTATTTTGGGGAATCTTTTAGTCTAAATTGAAAAGATATGAGAAAAATAAGACCGTGGTGAGCTTTTCAGCCCCCCAACAATATTAAGTATCTCTTGGTTACTGAGTTAAATATGAATTGATTGCAACCAGAAGCAGAGCAATTCCTCCATTGATACACAATACCAGAGCAGTAAAGGGCAAGAAATAAACAAGTAGTGTATTGATGAACATAACAGAGACAAGGACTTTCTGCGTAGTAAATGTAATGTACACAGATAGGGCCTACTCGTGACTATCTTGGCAGTAAATCACACAAACACACACTAGCAGATCGGCTGTGACGAGTTTCAATAAGATTCCACTACTGATGAAAGCTCTGTGACAAAAATAAAGTAACTTCTAAAAGACTTATGTGAGCAACCAATACATTTCGGTTTAAGAGGTGCTAAATTGTGAGTCTCATGGTTGACCTAAACTACGTTTTTTCCCATAAGTAATTTTCAAAAGCTTCTTAACTTATAAGACAAAATTTAAAGACTCGTTTTGCTTCTATGAAGTCCTTGTTATAGGAACCTGTGTGATTTTAACCGTCTTCTACAATCATTTGCAGCAGTTTTACAATTTCTTAGTCATAATGTAAGCATATGGTACTTTCCAAATTATGTTGTCAATTATCAAATTAGCTACATTTTTCTTGACTGACAGTTAAATGTAGATAGATGTAAAGAATCAAAATCAACCACGCTCAAATATATTCCTCCTTCAAATTTAAAAATAATGAAAAATAATAAAATAAAATAGTAAAGAAGTAAACTCTTTTTGGGTTATTACGCTTTGGATCATCAAGATGTCTTGCTCCAGAATTTCGAATGATCGTAGCCCTTCTCTCCTGTACTCGACAACATAAAACAAGGTCATCTGGACAATTGCGTCAGAATATGACAATCTTCCACTTCTGTCATCTTACACGAAGTGACGAATCCGGTTTCAGTTACTCATGCGTCCGTTGGCTAAACACGTACACACAACACATAAGTCTTTTGTATTGACAGTTGTAAAAGACATGTTGTGAAACTATTCAAGCTAATGTTAATTATTATTTCAGAATCTCTACAACTAAAACCACAGTAAAGTAAATTGTAGACGCCACTGTGTTAGGGTTAGAATTGCCACAACATTTTTAAAGGTTTTTTCATTATACCCTACAAGTATTTTGTAGAGGTGAATTTTTCCGTGAAAGAACAAAAACAATTTATAGAAATGAACAATAAACTCTGGCTCCCCTAAACTCTACTGGATGGGAATTTTAAGATCTCGTAATCTAGGAGCTGATTTACTAGTTTTTAAACGGTGAAAATACTCCATAAGTTTGTAACCTGTCCTAATATTTATTATTGGTTCAAATTCATGTACTTTAATTTTAATCCACCCTTTTCTTATCGCCATGGTAACGGCCATTTTCAACCGTAGATATAAACTTTTAAAGCTCAACTGAGCATTTAGTAGTAAAGATAATGATTCCGATCAGCAGACTAGATATTTATATATTTAAGTAACCATGGCAACAGCGATCAAAGTTTCTGTGGAGTTACCCTGGCAACAAATCATCTTTCCTCAACACTTGCGTCAATTTGTGTCCGTTGCATATTTCAATCATTGGAAAATATTAATAACACCGTCTCAAATACATCGTCTTGGTCAAATTATCAATTATTATTATCTATTAGTGTTTGAAAAAAGGTTTACAAGAAATCCAAGGCTAGATACAATTAAGTATTTGCGAAAGGTCTGATCTAATAAGCTTAAATTTTGCTAGTTTTAGGAAGTCTGTTAGTGTATACGAAAAAATTATTTCTTTGTTCCCCATGATATATAAAAATGTGTTGTATTTTCAAAAATATTTATATCCAATATCCACGTTTAAGGCTTCTAAACAAATAATGATGTCACGAGAGAGGAAAGAACATAATGAACACTACCATGGAGAGACTGAGTACCTAAAACAAAGGGCAAGACAACCAGAGAGAAGAAGAAGATAGAGATAAGACAGAAGAAGAAGTGACTAGTTAAATTAATTACCGACGGTCGTCGGGTATCTCTTAGAAACGTACAACGAAAACAATGCCTTTTACAATTGAAGTTCATGATCAAAATTGTCTAAAATTGGAAGCTTAGATAGTGATCAAGATGTTAACTAACACTCATGTTATACTTACTTCTATGAAAACTCTACTGCAACAATTTAACAACTCTCTGTAGAAAGAACGGGCAGAATGTCTCGAAAGGGGGGTTGTTGCTTTTAATATTGAAATATGAAATCGAGTCAACATATTGGTATTCCATAGTATTGCCCCAGGTAATAATAAAAGATTAGTAAAAATATAATTTATTATTAACGCAGACAGAAAGCTTCGAGGCTGATACACATTTTACGTACGATGTCATCCTTCCAATGTCGTCCTTCCAAGAAAAAACCTTAGCAAATCTCAGATGTAAACTTGGTACTGTTACAGTCACCTCCCCCTTATCAATTTGTATAGTACAGATCTTAAAATATTTAGAAATTTTTATAGGTATATTTTAGGGACAACATCCAACAATTTTAGAGATTCACAATTTGTTCCAGCGAAACCTTTTTAGCTAACCTTTTCAATATCAAAGCAGTGAATAATCAACGCGCTTTTATCACTTTGATTAATGAGCGCAGATAATCTAACTTCCATATCGAACACCACTAATGAGACAATCACGAGATTTGGGCCAGAAAATACATTGACAGAGTTTGAAGAACCGCTGACGTAGTACTATTTGAAGGTGGTCCAGTCTAGAACTCAATTTAGATCAGGGGTCTGATTTTGACCAGTATCTTTTATGTAATCTGTAATAACATGTGTACTATCACTTAAAGAACTTTTCTAACATTTGGGAACTCAGATGTTGCCATATGGCTAAACGATGCAGCAGTGAGGTCATTTGCACTTATTGGTAATCGTAAAAAGTAAGCAGATGTCGAAGTGACAAATCTGTTAAAGAGGGAACCGACATTAGTGTCAACTTTGAAAATAAATAATAGCTAGCAACATTGTAATTATCGACATGCAGAATTAATCGTTGTCCATTTTATCACCTGATCAACACAGATAGGATTTTGATGAAAACCTGTTTTTGTCATTGTAAAAACTGTTTTTTAAACAGCGTCAGTCATTAGTAGACAACAAGCTTACAAAGAGAAATTAATCATTGACAATGAAAGAGGTGGACGGATGAACAGAAAACTCGGAGCCAGTATCCGCAGTTGTTGGGGTTTTTTTTATGGTACTGTTGTTATTTATCCCTGTAAAAGAATCGTATGAAAGACGATGGTTTGTTTAGTGACTTTAACTGCTGTAAAAACTGCCTCAAATCACCTAATTCATTGCTTGAGGGTAACGTTACTTCGTGCGAATGTATTACGACTAATATCTGATGCGGTATTTTCACCCAAATATTGGATAAGCTTATAACAGTCTATACACGATTCCCCACGACAGCTCAAAATTCAGAAGAAGACGTAGTTAAAATGCTAGTAACATTACACATGTTTCCTATAGTGAAAAACTGAGAAAAGTGAAAACGGTAAGGAATCAGATTTCAAAAAACGTCCTACCCTTCCCTGCCATTCATTGTACAAACTAAATTAAATAAAGGCAGTCCAAAGATCACGGGTGTATGCTCAACAAGTTTAAAAGAGTGTGGTTTAAAAATATTTTAATCCTACCACTAGGGCCCTCATTGCTATTCCAGTATCCAGCCTCTCGCTGTGTCTCCTCATCACTGTCGTATTCTGCATAATTATTATATATATGTAGAAGAAGTTCCGAGCTAAAAAAGTAAGGGTAGAAACAGGTCCTAAAATTACTCATCGCGAAGAAGTACTTTAGCAAATTAAAGACTCTTTGGAGAAGGTAGCAGGGTAGACAGTGTTTATAAATCTTAAAAATTGCACAAAGAAGCATCAGACTCTGGGTAGTTGGGGAATAAAAGGTTTTCCTTTTTACGTCAAGCACTTATGTTGTTTTCTAATAATATCATGTCATAATAAATACCTAAATGTAATTACTTGTAAACATTGTCTCTCAGTCCCCGAATTATCTATAAGCTAATCCTAAGCAGTAATGTGTAGTTTGGGACAAGCAGTGATATCTGCTTCGTTCAGATAAACTGAATTGTATCTAAATAGAAACATGCTTAAAAACTATTCGTTAAAGTAAGATAGAAGTGGTTCTTATCACCTATTTGAGGAAAAATATTCTTAGCAGCCGCCGTGATCTAGTGGTTAGGGTATCAGACTCACATGAAGAGTTCGTGGGTGCTATCGGTTGGTGAAGGCAACGGGAGACTACCTCTGTAAGTGTGATCTCTTCCCAGGACACGGCTTCCTCTGGCTGGGCAATAGACTACGCTTGAAATCGAGTGTGCCATCAAAGAATAATTCTTAGCAGCAAGGCAATATTACAGAGAAGTGATGGAAAGCAAACGGAATCTTATTCTGGACATAGGTATGGACCTGTAAGGCGCTCTGCAGAATAGTCACTGTAAGACCTGAGTTAGAGTGCCGGTATCACAGATGACGTCATCTATGCGTCTTCGGGATACTAGATATAGGTATTAATCGGCTTTTCATGGCCGGAAGGGGAGGGCTATAAAATAGCATCAATAAACGTAACGAGACTCAAAAAATATAGTAAAAGCTTATAAAGCACCCGAAACATGTTCGTTGCAGTAAATTTTTGCTGTATTATTACACTGTTTCCACGGGAAAATGTACAAGTAGTAACTGTTGGACTATCGTTTTATATTACTCTAGCCTGTGCAGATGAAGATTTTTCTATGTTTATTACAATCTACATGCATGTTTCATTTCTGAATCTTTTATCCGCTAATAAGCTAGCTTATATCAGATACTTTGCACTTTTTTCTTTTTGAATTTAATAGAATTGCGAGTGATGTAAAATATATTCATGAAACATCCTTTAATATTATAAGAGTGAGGTTATTTCCTTATGCTGTTTATTAAACCAATCATTTAAAGCCTTAAACCTTTAATTTCTGCTGATATACAAAACATAGAAATGTGCAAAAGAATAGGTTTGATAGTTTTGTATGCTTATCTAGCAACAGATATTAATAGCTGTGATTTCTAGAATACTTTTCAGTATATTTCACATCGATAATAGTTAACAGCGCACGGCAACTTTGGAAAAGCACAAAAATCAACTATCTGATAAACCGCATCTTTGATTTTACTTAGAAAAAAATGAAATTAAAGCTGTTTACTTTCAAAGTAATCTTCAATTCCTTCAATTAAGAAGAATATGAAAGTGATAAAGTGTAAGTAACGATAAACACATAAGTATTTATGAATGTATCATTTGTATGTTAACACAATTTTTAACTTTCGTGGGTTCAAACAAAAATATCAAGTGTTACTTTATCTCTTGTTGCTTTTGAATCCACATTTTAAATATTATGAGGTTGCTTCTAAGAAACTAGTTTGATTAGCCAGTTATTTGCCTACTTCCTTTACTGTCTATCCGTGAAATAGATGACATAACATAAGGTGCAATTTCAAATGTTTATAACTCAAGTAAATGGCCGCAAGAGTTACAAATGTAAGCGGCCTAAAGTGTGTTTTCATTCTTATCAAATCACCTCATGCGATTTCAACTAGTCAAACCTGGAGCTGCGGACAACCATAGTTGTGAATGTGGGGTAGAAACAGACAGTAAGCTACACTATGTGGATTTCTCCTTATTCTCAGCTACCTCGTGTAACATGCTGTTTAATTGTATGAGATGAGTAACCTCAGTAATGACAAAAGTATATTAAAAGATCTGCATAATTGAACTGGACGTCGACATCCAACACATTTCTCTCCATTCTCCTTCTCGATTAACATGGCCGCCTTTGCAAATATCGCGAATATGAGGTCTGCTCATATTTCCCGCTTATGTTTTCGAATAACCTCAACCGCATGAACAGAGAGCAGATTTTCTTTCTTTTTCAATTGAACTGACATTATTCAGTCTGCACCTGCTTCATTTTAAAATGGAAAACACTCTTGGGCTACCAACAGATCATCTCGCCGTATCGTATTGCCTGATTGGATCGACCACTTTACGGTGCTAACTATTAGTTCTGTTACAGAGTTTAACTGGAACATTTCCCCCTATTATCGGCCAATTTTGCCCAAAGCGGCTGTTTCTAGATTATATTCTCAGTGTGCTTTCGCCCTATTGTTTTCCAACATAAGTGCGCCTTAGTAAACAAATACGAACAGAATAACGCGACGAAAACGGCACAGGTGGTTTTGCAGTTCAAGCGTTGAATCTAACCTTCAAATTTTATATCTACATCGGCGAGAAAGGTTGATGTTCCTTCTTAATCAATACACAGACAAACGATGGACACCAAATTAGTTCTCCTTGCTCTAGACTCATTGTGAGCACATACATTAACGTGTTTTGTTTTTACCTGCGAAGAAAGAAAGGACAGAAACGCGGAGAGCATACTACTTGATTTTGTCAACCTTTGCATTTACAAGAATCTTCCGTAAAACTCCCTACAATTTCATGTTTTGGTGGAAAAGTATTGTTAAGTAAAGAGGCTTCTTTATATGTATACTAAGCCAAGAAACAAGAAACGACCAAAGGATTATTTAACGGCTCTATATTGTTTATGTATTTTGAAGCAAACGGCAAGTATACGACTCTGTGTGAGTGCATACTATCGCTATACTACTCATTGTGGACGCAGTTGGATCATCAATGAATAATTTGGATTCTTGGATAACTAGTGCAACAGCCGTTAAAAGTAGAATAGTCCAATTGATGGCAGATCTGTATGTGCACGTTGTTTAGCAGGAGCAAAGAATCAGTCTTTTGTCTCATTCTTTCAATCAAATTTCTTGAAAGACTTGTACCAATTGACTGCTGTTTGGAGGCATTTTGGATGCCAGTTGTAATAGCCTGTGGTATCATTTTCTACTTCTTATTCTTTGATGCGAATGAGTTAATTTCTTAAGAGGGACACAGAAGCTTTTTACAAGAGAAGAGACATGCATTCATCAACGTATGACCCACCAATGAACATGATGCCTAGTCAATTTAGAATCAACTCTGGGAATGTTTTTGTCCCAGACGAAGAACTTGTAGAGCCTAATGGACCAATTTTAGGCGGTCAGGGATATATTCCGGCTCAAACTATAAGGCGTGCGTACTTTGAGCTTGGAGAAACTCCAGAAATACGCACAGCATGCCTACGAGGGCTACGGCAACTGATAGACATTCACCAAGAAGAGAACAATTTTGATGAGCATACAGATAACTTCCTGTTAAAGTTCCTTCGGCAACGGAAGTTTGATGTAGAAGAGACATACCGCTTGCTGGAGAGATACTACAATAACAGAGAGAGCAAACCAGAGATCTTCCGAAATTTAACAAAGAAAAATATCAAGAGGACCCTGGAGCAGGCAATTGTTGGTGTCTTGCCCCAGAGAGACACGAAAGGTCGAGCCATTATTACTTTTAATTTCTTGGGATGGAATATGAGTCTTCCTTTCCACTTTGAAAAACTGTTGAGAGTATTTGTGTTTACATTGGAAAAGCTCTTTGAAAGTGAAGAAACTCAAATTAATGGCATAGTGGTGATATGTGATCTGACACAACTTGGTATTCTGCAAACCAAAAGTCTTGGGAGTGCCATGGTTAACAAAGTGTTAGAAATTTTTCAGGTTTGTCAACTTTATTTATTATTTCATTTTATTAAAACTAAGAATTTATTTTACTGTCGTTCGAGATACAACAAAACTGAAGCTTATTTCATTCAAGAAACATTAGTAGAAGGGTATTCATTTTTAATTTTCTTTTGTGATGTGAACATCTTTTCAGCTAGGGCAATCAATAGACAGCATTGAAATGTGTCATCCATCTCCTAAACCACTTCATTCATACACAAAACGATTTCTATTGATAGATTTCACAAACTGTTTTTTCAAATACGCATATCTGAATATCTTTGAGAAAACAACTGATTTGCTAACGTTGCTTCTTCTCTGATTACTTGAACGGATTTCAAAGGAATTGTGTAGATCAGTTATAACAGTTCATTTCAACTGATATGCATGACAGCATAATGGCGGTTCGGATCGGTTACGTTCCTTTTAACGAATAATCAAGTTAATTTATCAATTCATCACGTACCTTTAAGAAACAGGAAATAAGTGGTGTATTGCCATAGCAACCACAGAGAGGAAAACATATGCATAATTTATATAAGATTAAGGAGTTAATAGGCATCTCGATTAGAGCTTCAAAACATATATAAAGTGGGCTTGGAGACTGTGTACTAGCTTTGCACACGTCATGCGTGTACTCTTTAAACAACATTTTGAAGACTCACTCATACAAACCTGTTTTATTTAATTATCATTTTTGTGTGCTGTTACAAAGATTTTTTATTTACCAATCATGAGTAGAGAGCCGGACAATAAATGAACTGTTGTCGCAAGTGATGATGTAATTACGGGGGATAGAAGACAGTGTGTACCAATATTAACAACCTGCAAAGAAAATATAGCGTCCAAAGTCATACTTTCTTCTACAACAACTACTGCTTCTGCTGTTGCAACCATTACTACTACCACTATTACTACTACTACTACTACTACTACTACTACTACTAGTACTACTAGTACTACTACTACTACTTCTACTACTACTACTACTACTACTACTACTACTACTACTACCACTAGTACTACTACTACTACTACTACTACTACTACTTCTACTACTAGTACTACTAGTACTAGTACTACTACTACTACTACTACTACTACTACTACTACTACTACTACTACTACTACTACTACTA
>JAAAKL020015177.1:0-11606 GCA_010016065.2 Carybdea cf. marsupialis auct. non (Linnaeus, 1758)
TCACAAACAAATACCATACCCTGCATATGACAGAAAATACATTAATGCTTACTCATCTAAATACAGTCGATTGACGATAAACGACACGTCTTCTGAGTTCCTCTTTACGATAGAGGAATCCCCTCTTAAATGCGGGCACGCTAGGGGAAAATCCCAACACTAATCTTAGTTGATTAGTTTTGTAATTTGGTACAGTACAGTTCGACTTCATCATGCCATACTAAATTGAATATGCCATTTTTAGATGCGAGTGTCCAAATTTTCTTCAGTTTGACATAAAAATAGATGTCTAAAGTTGTAATTATTATCTACATTTGCTTCGTATTTTTTACCCTTATCATTATCTGTGAGCCGCCGTGGTCTAGTGGATAAGTCCCTTGCCTTTAGATCGAGAGAGTCAAGAGGGTCAGAGTTCAAATTCCGAAGGGCCAATGGAGACGTCAGGAAGTGCTCTCTGCTCCAGTAGCAAGTCCCATGTGCATGGGCACCACATTAGCCAACGTGGAGGGAGTACACGGTGTTAAAATCGATAAATAAATAAAATAGTTGTGTTAAGTACTGCCTTAGATTATAAACAAGTTTTCACCATCTCTTGTTGATAATATTTTTAATAGGAGAAATTGGTTTTTTATTTTGGGAGAGGGTGTGTGTTCTTTTTTTCTTTGTTTATGGGTTTTACCTTTCTATATTTGTTATTAGTTTACACCCCTCCCCCTTGTTAGCTCTTAATAGCTACCTTATAATACTTGGCGTATAATGTTTGATGTAACAGCAAAGAGGTAATTTAACATCCTCAATTCAAGGACGGAAGGAAATATTTAAAGTCACCAGCTAAGCAACACTAAAAACTAAAAATTATGGATAAAAGCTCTAAATGGCTAGTTAGGTTATTAGCTAACTTATGATACTTGACTTATGCAGAGAGTGCCTTCTATCCCCGTAGGCATCATGCCCGTGTATCGGTCACCGGAGGAACATTTCAAAGCCGATTGTTAGCGCTAGTGTAAATTGCATAAATCTGAAAGGGCAAAATGGCGGTATAAGCATACCCCCGATACTGTTAAAGACATCGACGACGTCTATGAGACTTAAGTATTAGCTATCAAACTTTTGCCTGCCATTTCACCGAAGAGACACGAAACGTTCTAACAGTTATTTTATTCTATCATCAAGCAGTGATATTTGGTTGTTTGTTTGTTGTGTATTTGAAAACTTGTGATGTTTTCAAAAAATCGGAAATACAACCGACGGATTTTAGAGTTTAGCTGAGCATTTAAGCTATGGTTTTCTAAAAATAGAACCAAATAATGCTTTACTACATGAATTTCCAAAGTTTACTGAGGGGGCAAATTGAAAATGAGACCCCCTAGCCCATCCTGAGGCAGAGTCAGTTGTAAAAGAAGCCTGAGGAGATTAGAATTTGGTCTACGAACAGGAAGGTATTGTAGAACCTCTTGCCATGTTGTGCCTATGAACTCTTAAGGCTTGTCTATAGTCAAAAAGTGACATCGCCTGGAAACCTTGAACTATTCGTTGGAAAGAAAACTTAAAGTGTACCTCCAGTGGTCAGAAATGTTTTGGTATTTTGTTTATTATACTGACCTGAAAAGCCTCCGTCTATTCATTTTGCCGTACGTTGAGTGTACTTCACGTAAGACCGTCTGAAAGAGCTTAAAACTGCACTGCTAGCCGCCGACATGTTTGCCTCATGTTGAGTTTTCAACTTCAACAACTGAACTTTCCTGTTCCTTTTGACGCAAGATGTGTTCCTTATGGCGTCACAAATTTCCTCGTTCTGGAAAAAAGTCGTTAAAGAATCATGTATAAGAACGGAAAGCTGTACGTGACACCAAAACTAACGTGGCAGTTCGATTCATTGAAACAAATTGAACAAAATGTCAAAAAATTTCCAACCACTGGAGGTACACTTTGTCATGCACGTTTGTTTTAGCATGTTGCAGAAGGCATGCTTGCTTTGCACAGCGCAACAAAACAACAACAAAAGTACTTGGCTACTGGATGCTATTTTTTTAGTGTGCTGGTAAATGTTAAACAACTTAAGCATACAATATCTGATAAGATGTGGGGAAAGACATACGTACGACATTTATATATCCCAGGCAAATCAAATTCTCAAGGATTAAAGAATGCAAAATGAGTGATAAGTTAGATAACATTTAACGGAAGGCAGTAGTTTTTGCTGTTGAAAAAGATATCTTATTTCAAAAAATCATCTAAAACTCAATAAACACAAGCTATGATCCCTTAACAAGTACATAAAAAAATCCTACTCTAGTTTAAGTTAAAACACTGGTAGACCAAGTATTACTAGTTAGTTAAAACATCTGAAAGTCAGTTTGACCTTGGAGTTAAACACCTCAGTGGGGAATACCAACTTCTTACTTGATATCTCTCTAAACAATTTAAAGCAACATGGAAACTTACTGTAGATCCCATTTAATTTATTATGAATTAGCTAAGTGTCCTATATTTCTACTAGGAATATCAATCGGTTAAGCTCAGCAATTAAGTATTGCATTATTAATACACTGGACGCAGTATCTAACCTCAAATTCACCAAAATTCTCCGTCAATTGATCTATGACTAACATCATTATGGGACCTACATGGTTGCAATACTAGCAGGCGATCTTAGTTTAACGTGCAAAAAATAATACATTCTATTCCCCTTCTTGCTAATTTGGGTGCTTAGCTTGATCCCTATAAACAGAAATCATTAATAGGTCTGACGATATAAATACCCTGCAAGGGGTAGAGAAGATCGTTAACTAAGCAGTTGGAGGGAAACTCCCGTTACGCCTTGCAGAGTTCTATAGTTTATTTTATTGCACGTTCAGCAAGTGCTGGTACTAGGCTCGAGTATGCTTACTTAAAAATACCCAAACATGAGCATGCACGATAATGGAAAAGAAGGGGGGTAATGAAAATATAGAGGGACAAAAGGAAGAGGATGTAAAATCCCAAGAGTGTTAGTTAGGTGCTACTTGAGGTAATCTTTTAGTTGCAAATCAAATCATTTTCGAAGGAATCCTTATCTGTCAGTTTATAAGACACTCGCCCTCTTACACGTCACTGACTTGTGTAGGACGACCATGTCCTGAGGCTAGTTTTTCTTGGAAGAAGTTAAATCTAATTTCCACTTAAGGAGCTCAAATCTACTTTCGTATATAAAACTTGGCGCTTCTTGATTGATAGTAGATCCACAAACACTTTACGTCCAGTAAAGGAATTTCACGAGTAGGCATTTTTAGACAATCGAGAAAAAGGCTTTCAACTTTATAATATAACAGGCTATGCCTAGGCCGAAGCTAATATAAACCCTTAAAGTAGCTATGCACAAGCTAGCAGCTACAATTAATCATAATCAAGATAAACAAGACAAATTCCTCTTCATGAAGACGAGGCAAGGGTTTGTAAATACAGTTAAATTCACCCTTATCTCATTCAATTATTGATGGTCTACCTAGCCTTGAAAACGTCTTAGTGACCCAAAATTGAAATTAGGAAAAAATTCTTGAAAAGGCAGCTGTAAGATTTAAAAGGTAGAGGTTGTGTAGGTAGTTATTGTTTGAAAGCAAGAATTAAGTTTGAGTTCCCCATATCTAGATGCCGTGCCCAAGGTTGTGAGCTGTTGATCTCTAATTGATCCCTATCGTGATATGCTGGTAAAACTTTGATTTTCTTAGACATATCCCGATAATGCCCATCTGTTTCATCCTCTGTATTTTGAACCATTTCTTCAAGTATTTGCAGTTCTATTCCTTCTTTCAAGTGCGGAACATCGGGCCAGGAGTCTCACTAATTTATGAGAAAAATTCAACTCAAACATGTTAATTCCAGCCACATCTTTATTTAATTTGAAATATTCTCCAGAAAGTCGTTTTATTAGGGACACGTTTCTGGGGAAAACCATTATGTAATGCTGGAATGAGGTGACGACTTTATGCCGTCTCAATAGGTGCTTTTCAGGGTCAGTACGGGATTCCTACGCTTATACAAAAGATATCTCAAATGACAGTTCAGGTTTTTGACGAGCAATCAAAATAGCAACACATGCATTTCAAGTCTAGCTGACGTAAAAAAACCTGTATCACGCTCAGTAAAGAGAGCACGGACTTATGTTTGTGACATAAATTGCAAGATTCGTGAAGTTGGCATTGCGCTATGTTCACAGTTTGACGATATATGAGAACACTAAAAGACCGCTTACCAAGGCGTCTCTTCAAGGTGGCTTCGAATCAGCTGTAAGCGGAATAATTTGTTTAAAGTCCAACCGAACCAGAAAACTATCTCAAGTCTAGGTACCAGTGAATTTAAAAATTTGGAAATTTAATATCGGGTATAGTTTAAGACAACGAATGAAGACTACTCCATAAACACAGAAGAGTTAGTTACAAGGCTACAGAACTATCTTCAGAGCGGCGGGACTGTTAGAAGTATGGCATCGACCTCCATTTCCCCCATTATTAACAGGGATCTATTGCCACTACATCGAAATGTAAAGACATCTAGAAAATAGTGGCTTTCAAAGAGTTAAAATCTTATGCTAGTTAAAACTGTGTGCTTTTGCGCGTAAGAACGACTGTTTTGGGACACATAATTGGATTCTTCTATTGATATGAAGTCAGAATTTATCATTAAAGGCAAGAGGCAGCGGATCAATTTTAACCCATCACCTGATATTAAATTATAGCAGTCTAGTAGTTGCTCCTATCGAATAAATCAGTTAAAACAAATGATAAGGAGTCCTCTTACTTGATATAACCCATTCATATGTCATAAATTTGCGATTGATGCTGTACATCGTATCCCAAAAGTAAGAAAATTACTTTGGAAACGTGGTTATTACTTTATACTATTTGGAAGTGGTATAAATGTTTAGATACAAGAAAACGGCATTCTTGTGCATCGTCTCCTGAAGCAACAATACCAAGAGGCTGAAGCAGAGTTAATGCTTTCAGTGGTGCATACTAACGAAACCAAAATTACGTCAATGTCAAGAGATGATGCAATGAGAGTGCTTCCTGCAGCCTTGGGTAAACTGAAGGTAGATCGTACCCTCTTTTTCAAATAGTATTTGTGACTAATAGCTTGGATGCAACTGAGGAATGTCTTGCTTATGGCAGACGGTTTAGATTGATTAGTGAAAGTATGGCATCCTTCCAAAAACACAACGTCCTGTATCTCTTCCGGATATAGTGAGACAGTTAGTTTCAGAAAAAGAATCTAGAGTAAGACTCAGGAGGGCTATGAAATTATTAATTTAACCTACCCCGAGGATGCCACGGATTGCAATTATTAAACCTGGTTTGACCACCTGTTGTGTATTCAAATACATCACGAAGTTGATGCAGATAAAAGGTTGTTAGAGGGTGGCTTCGCAATTTCGCTACAAAGCTCCGGCCGTTCAGACTGGTGATTCGAATATTAAACCACTCAGTTCAGAATTCTTGAGGAACTCAGCTGAATCTTGATATTAACATGCATACTTTCTTCCTTAATTCTAAAGTATTATTACTTTTTACGGATGTCAGTTAAACATTTTGGCTAACTGCGTCCAGTTTAGAGCGTTTATGACAAAGCTCGTAGAAGTACGAGGAAAAGTTTGAAAGCAAGATTTTCAGGAACGACTTTTTCTGCCGCCGATCATTTTTGTAAAATTCTTTTTGGGTATGCAAAAATAGTCAGATGGGAAAAGGATTTAGTCGAGCTGCCTATCCAATATTCTATAAAGTTAAGAGAGAATTGTGAGATTGCTTTGAATGTCAAAGAAGCAATCAAGTACTCTCACAGACATTAATTTGTCTTGAAAATGGCTAGTTATGTTTTGTGGATTGCCAACGTTTTCCTATTTTTGAAAAGGGGGCTGTCCCTCGGTCTCTAATTATCCGCTGCTAAAGAAGTCCTGCTAAACTGGATAGAAAAGAGTTATGAACTGTGAGTAGAATCCTCTCAAGGCAACAAGGCTGAGAATACTAACTTCTTTGCGTTTTTGAAGCATGCACTGTTACATGAATCTTCTTTCGTACTAAGGTTGTTATCATGGGGTCGTCTTGTTATTTGCCAAGAGGGCTTATTGGTTTAGGGGTAAACCTAATCTAAACTTGCAGTTTTCCTTGAAGTCGGCGCTTTAGCTTTACAACGTAGGCGATTCGTGAAATTTATTTATCCATTATATTGCTATTTAAAAGCAAGAAGAAAATGAGAGTACATCTTACAACAACAACAACTTCCTTACAACACCAACAGCTGAAATCTGTAAATTCATTTGAGGTGCAAGTCCAGTTCTACTGAAATGTCATTTTACTCGGAATAAAGCAATATAGCAAGTTTTGATAAATGCTTTTACCTTGATATACATACGTGGATACATACATGGATACATACATACGTGGATACATACATGGGTACATACATACGTGGATACATACATACATGGATACATACATACGTGGATACATACATACGTGGATACATACATGGATACATACCCAATCTGCAGACAGAACTGTTTCGCCCATTGTGAGCTCATCAGTGCAGAACACATACATGGATACATACGTACGTAGATTCATACATGGGTACATACATGGATACATACGTACGTAGATACATACATACGTACATATATATATATATTTAAAAATATATATACATACATAAAAAGAGACAGACATTTAATTTTTTTGATATAGATTTTCTCGGTGTTTATATACATAGATAAGCACTGACTCTTGTTTAACCATGAGTAATGAAGATATTGCTTAAGGCTGAAGCTGCATATTATAAACCAAAGCATGATCAAGTTTATCTTGGCATGATTAGTGCATATCACTCACAATTTCTGTCAAGAGGCAATGCATAGGATCTTTTATGGTAGCACCGTGTGACTTGTTAGGATATTCAAGATCTTCCAATTAGTTGAAGAGTTGTTAGCCGTTGTTGATCTAGTTTCTGTAGTTGACTAATTTAAAACAACCTCCAGGGTTAATGAAAATCCCTGCTGTTGCACCGTTAGCTGTCCATATTGAGAAATGCATATTTAAACTCAAAAAAAATACTAGCATTGCGAATTCCCCGCTTTAAATTAGTATATTTAAATGTCTCGGTACCTTGAATCCTACTTTCCTAGTAAATGAAAGATGTAGGGAGGCATGATTCTGCTTTTCTCTCTCTAACTTCCTGGTTGATTCTTCTCCTCCATCATTCGCATTTAAGCATCCATTCCTTATTTCACTGTCAGCTGATTCAAGTTTTTTCCAGATACACGAAAAACAAGTTAGAATTTGTGTCTTTACGATATACTGCATTACTATTTACTAAGTTCTCTCCTGTCACTGGTCACAGTAATAATCTGGAGTAACGTTGGAACGATTTGGCGTACACTTCATCGAAATTGAGCGGATCAGAACACGATGTTGCAAATAACAACTGTATAAATGTCACAATTTCGGTCAATAGCATGATTATCACAAACCAAATCCTTAAGGGTTTTAATATTACAAATGTGTGTAGATCTCTTTACTCTCAGACACGTTTTTAAAGAAAAAGCATCGTCGGGATCTCGTCTAGCTTTTCCTTGACAAAAAAATTTGATGTAAATACGTAAAACTGATATTATGTTGATTCATTATAATAAATATTCTGGTCAGACACTGATCACAACAGTCTGTAGTGGAGGTAGATTGCTTTCGCGAGGAATTTATATGAAAAAAGAGAAGCGGAACATGTTGTTTCAAGTGACACCTATACAAATAACACGTGTCATTTGTGATATTGAAAAATTCCGGAGTTGTAAACAAAGTCTTTTGCTGATAAGGTCCAGTCTTATTTGCTCTGATATATGCAGCTTCTGGAGCGGCAACTTTCATGTTTTGTGCCACTAATCAACTTCTTAAAAACATGCCGAAAGGATATCGTGATGGCAAAAGAGGATTTAGGAGAAGAAATGGGGGCAATCTTTCGTTAATATCATCGAAACTTTCCGCAAGAATCCTTGATAATTTGGCCTTTATGAGACTAGAGAATAGTGGAGAAAATGTCAGCTTCTTTTCCCCAGGGCGCCAAATTTTAAGGCCGAAGTCATAGGAATTTATCTGATCATTATTTTAACAGCATAAATTTTCGCCATTTATTTTTCATGAATCTAGCAGAAGTGCTATGTTTCTGAACAGAATGAAAATTACACGTTTATGAGTAATGAAGCAGTATAAAACGAGATTGTGTACTCTCTCTACATACTTTCTCAACATTATTTTCATACCAATAAACTAATGACATACATTCACTAATAATAAATTTATGGTGTGAGATCTATCTAGAAGACAATGGCATTTTCTTGCCGTGGGATCGATTCTTAGGCACCTCATGGCTTTGGCATGACTTTACATTATTCAAAATGACTTTGCTGTAATATACCCTTGGGAGAAATTTTAAGTGAAATTAAATTAAACTTTATTACACGTGGAGTGGCGTGTTTATCCAAAATGGCTTGGCTTCAATTTACCCTTGGGAGAAATTTGAAGTTTTAGATTGTTCTCTCTTTAACAGTTAACGTTTTCACGTGTGACACATTTTGTCGTTACCTTTATCCGGATCAAAGATCAAATAGAAACAATTTAGATGTTAATTGGAAAGTTTCAACCTTAGGGATCAATAAGGGTTTTGGAAGCAATAGCTGAGGATATCGTCCTGTTCTAACGTTAAGTAAGACAAAGAAGGAAACAAGGTTTTCTGTCGCGTCTTTTTACTTCAGAAATATATATTTTGCTGTTTTAGAGATTTAAGGAGTCAAGTCTCCAGGTAAGGGGCATTTAATGTGAAATTAAATGAAACTTTTTCGTTATTTTTTCTTTCTCTGCTAAGGTTACACGTGGAGTGACGTGCCGTACGAATGAAAGATGGGCTCAAATTTATTTCAAAATATCAGTGGTACTTTATTATCCCTCCACTTGTTGGTAAAGCATTACATCTGAGCAATACGTAATCTACAATAACTATTTTTGTGCGCTTAAGAGCGAAATTTACTCGAGACGTTTATAGTTCCGAAGAACGTTCGAAGACCTCGCGTTAAATTTGAAGGATTTTACCCGTAAACATTGCTTTGTTTTGCTACGATTTTACCATGTATTCTTCCTTTCTCTTGTTCTTTTATTGTTTTATGTTGATCCAGTTGTATTCAGCAGTTTATCTACGCTCACAAATTAGAACTAAACAAAAAGCATGGCACTTGCACACAGTCAATCAAATTTTATCGCATTTTCATCAAATGTGAGAAAAGAGCGTGGGACGCCCGAGTAATATCCAATCGAAATGACAATCTCGCCAATACTGGTCAAATGTTTGCGTAAAACAAATTGCAAATGGAAAACCCTGTAAAATGCAGAACTCAGTATACTCGATTATTTACGAAGGTTTTCGCTTACCTCTATCGTGTTACTTTGGCAGTTTATCACTTATTTATCTTTGACAGGGATTCTAATTGCTAAAAATACCACGATTGCATTCTATTATCTTTAACTCTACTCCCTGCTCTAACCCTAACACTGCTTCCTACCCTAACCTTAGTGCCTACTCTATCCTCTAGCGTGCTACTAAAGTATCATGTAGAAGAGCACTTCAAAGATTAGTCGTGCCTGTGTAAAACCCGGAACAAATGTATGTCGAGAGATCGACATTACAAAAGGATCTGACTGCAATGGTGTTTTGCTTCTAACACCATTTTGTAGGGCGTCAGTTGATAATATCTCATACCTTACACTTAAATTTTGAAGCGCTATTTAACAGTATACATATAACTTGCTAGGTTTTGGTAAGATTAGGTTGTTATCTGAGCTTCTGTCATTACAATGAAGGATTGCCCGGCAGATATCTATTTGACCGATATTTTTTGTCATAAGCTTTTCAAAACGTCGTCATGTAGGGACCGTTGGGGTGGTTTATAAGCTAGTATTATGACCTTTTAGGAGTATGGGCATATCCTCATTGGCCCAGTTTAATAGTAATTATAGTAATAATATTTAAGATGCTATTTTTTTATGTACGCAATTTAACCCCAGGTAGAATGTTCATATTTCTAGAAAAGTTTGTTTCTAATGGCTTTATGTTTTCATTGTCGATTATTTTCAAGAATTTTGTGGCCACCCATGGTAATATTTTCTTCCTCTCCAACATGAAATAGCAATGAACTGCACACATGTTAGTTGTTCTGCCAGAAGAAAGACTTCCTTACTCTAAATATGCAAAGGTTACCTAAAACAAATCTTCCAAAAACTATTGTCAAGTATTTGTTTGGAGCAGCATTGCAGCTCCGTATCTCGTACGATTAGTGCTTGGAGAAAATCCAGAAAAACGTAAACTCCTAACTCAGACTCTTCACAGATTAACGAAGGTTGATGTTGACTCTTAATGGTTGACATATTTATATGAATTATGCAGATGTCTAAAGTATTGATCGAGCTTCCCATTGTTTCCAATAGTGGAAAAGCATGGGCACAATTACTAGCCCCCAGAAGTTAAGTGTTCAAGGTATTCAAAATATTCAAAACATTCAAGTATTCAAAGTATTCAAAACATTCAAAGTATTCAAAACATTCAAAAGTGTTCAAAGCATTCAAAGTATTCAAAACATTCAAAGTGTTCAAAACATTCGAAGTATTCAAAGTATTTAGAACATTCTAAGTGTTCAAAGTATTCAAAACATTCAAAGTGTTCAAAACATTCGAAGTATTCAAAACATTCAAAGTATTCAAAACATTCAAAGTATTCAAAACATTCAAAGTGTTAAAGGGATTCGAAGTGTTCAAAACATTCAAACTATTCAAAACATTCAAAGCGTTCAAAACATTCGAAGTGTTCAAAGTATTCAGAACATTCGAAGTGTTCAAAGTACTCAGAACATTCGAAGTGTTTAAAGTGTTCAAAACATTCAAAATGTTCAAAGTATTCGAAACATTCAAAATGTTCAAGGTATTCAAAACACAAAGTCTTCAAAGTTTTCAAAACATTAAAATATTCAAAACATTCAAGTATGCAAAGTATTCCAAACATTCAGGTATTCAAAGTGTTCAAAACATTCGAAGTATTCAAAGTATTCAGAACATTCAAGTATTCAAAGTTTTCAAAACATTCAAACTATTCAAAACATTCAAAGCGTTCAAAACATTCGAAGTGTTCAAAGTATTCAGAACATTCAAAGGGTTCAAAGTATTCGGAACATTCGAAGTGTTCAAAGTATTCAGAACATTTGAAGTGTTCAAAACATTCAAAGTGTTCAAAGTATTCAAAACATTCAAAGTGTTCAAACTATTCAAAGTGTTCAAAGTATACAGAACATTCAAAGGGTTCAGAGTATTCAGAACATTCAAAGTGTTCAACGTATTCAAAGTGTTTGAAGTATTCAAAGTGTTCAAAACATTCAAAGTGTCCAAAGTATTCAAAACATTCAAAGTGTTCAAACTATTCAAAGTGTTCAAAGTATTCAGAACATTCAAAGGGTTCAAAGTATTAAGAACATTCAAAGTGTTCAACGTATTCAAAGTGTTTGAAGTATTCAAAGTGTTCAAAACATTCAAAGTGTCCAAAGT